>JAOBAT010123264.1:0-13204 GCA_026413305.1 Hydrozoanthus tunicans
TGGGGAGGGGGGCAGGGGGGTACTCCCATATATTGCCTATACGGGTATGTGCCGCTGGAAAGGGTATGGTTTTCAAGCCAATTACTCTGGGATAGGGAAATTGGTATAGAATAGGGTCACGTTTAACAGGATCGCTAAGCGGATATAAAAATTGTAACAACAAAACATTGAACTCCAAAACACTTGAGCGCTTTATACCTGGGGTTTTAAATCGGGTCAGATATTTCTGCTTTTCTATGACACACAGTATAAACAAATCCTTTTTTAGTGTTTATATCTTAAATGGGTACTCTGGTATAGGGTCACAAAATTTGCAAATTTTCTCTAGTAAAGGGTAGGACTTTCGCGAACCTAGCGGCACACCCCCTATATTGGAGTACCCCCAGGGGTTGAGATCGGCTCAAAACATTCTTCCTCGAGTTTTTGGGCTTTAATTCGCCCGTCGTCAGAGAGTTAAGGTGTTAGAAATTTTAACATTTGAACTGTCTGACGACGGGTTAGAAACCCAGAAACCTAGTAAGAGTATTTTAAGCCGATCTTACTGATTTTTACCCAGCTCTAGCATTGCTACAGAGCACTTTTTAAAATTACACTGAAGTTACATAGCCATATATACAAACCAATATATACAACCAGTATATCTATATTTCAGCCACGTTGATCTGACAGTTTTAAATACATTATTATAATTACTAACCCGAGAAAAGAAAACATCGTTCATTAAATCCAAGTTTTGGACCAAGAAACGAGTGTTGAACTTATACAACAACATTTCGCCTTTATTTCAAGTCATAGTCATGTTGAAAATTATTTACAAGCGCAGTCTTTATTTATTTTTGCGTCTTCGAATAGCTTTAAGTGTCTAGAGGCTTTAAGGCCTTCGTTTGTTGTTCGTATATGTACAATAAGCCTCAAGGAAAAAATATTGTTTCCTTTATTTGATCTTACGCTATGTTTTTTGTCTTGTTTCTTTCTCTCTTTGATCTCCCATCGGTTCTTCGTCCCTTAACCTTCGCTTTGGCTTTACAGTAAAGCTAAACAGCTACTATTTTTAAAAAATCTACCAAGACAGCAACTTGTCCATTTACTGATTTTTTCAAGTTTTGATAAAGTACTAAGTGCTTATTTTTTCTTCGACAGCCTGCAAATACAAAGCAATGCCGCTGTACAGTAGGACTGACATGCACAATTAAGAATCAAAACTCAATCATCTTTACTTGCCAGAAAGTTATACCACAGCCGGAAGAGGAAAAACAACCAAAAAAGCTGCCACTTTCTCTACTTTAACAATTGCCTGACTTAAAGGATAGCATTCTAGAAAAGCAGTTTTTAAACTTTAACAGAACATTGCACAAAGTTTTCAAATTCGGTTGAGTTCCAAGTACTTAGATAGCCATGCGCTAATACCAAAGCTTTCCTGAAAAATGTAGCCTAGATGTTCTAGGTACCTTTTACACTAATCGTACACCTAGACTAGCGTTTTTTACATTCTAAGTTATAGCCATGTAGATTAATGTTTCTCAGCCAATGGCATACAATAAATCATAATCCATATTTGGTTTTCTTTTTCTTGTTATAACCGGTGCTGTTTTTCCTTGGTGCTATTTCTTGTCCAGCTCTTCAAACGCAGCGATACTGGTCAAACAGACAGAGGAAAATGGCGACAGCGTAAAATACCTTTCTATACCTCTCCTAATCCACTCAAGACACCTTGAGAGAAAAACGAAGCAAATGCTAAGACTATGGTTTCAGGCTTTATTGACCTACACATAAGCTTCACACTCCCACTTAGGTTATTGGCTCGCGCACGCCAGCAGATAAGAATGCTTAGCGAACCAAACCACATTTAATGCAAACACTATTTGACTCAGGTCGAACGCTCCTCAACTAATGCAAAAAAAAAGCAATTAAAATTTTAACTAGTTGAAGTTTTTGATTGAGAACTTTGCTAATATTGAGAACATATCAAATTTGGTTACCCTTGCACTTTAAATTGGTCAAGACGTTAATTGTGATATGCCTAAGAGCAGTATAAAATGGTTAAAGATTTACAGTGTGGTCACACGTCTTCTGCTTGATCCCATGCATTCGCACATCTCCTGATGACGTATAAAACGACTTAACCCGGCGTTGGTAATCAAAAGTTTACAAAAACTTTTGATTGTTTAATTCTAGTGCGAAAGGCTTTTGACTTCGTTGATTAGATGCTTGGAGTTCGGCGTTTCTTTGCTGGGGGTAAATGGCCTAAATTTTGAGTGTGTGCTAGGCGGCTGTTCGCCTCCTTATAAACCGTAGTTCCTTTGGTGTGAATTAAAGCAACCAGTTTGGTACCGCAATGCAATATCCGAGCAGTATATATCCACGAGTTACAACGCGGTCACATTTCTTCCGCTTGATTCCATGATATATATATCCTGATGACGTAAAACGTTTAGTTTGGTAAACAAAAGTTTTACAAAAGCTTTGATAGTTTATTTTTAGTGCGAAACTATTTGACCTCGTTTATGAGATGCTTGGAGTTATTGCGTTGTTTGCAAAGGATTGGTCCATTGGTGTGTTCTAGAAGGCTGGTCAACTTCCTATAGGCGGATCATTGTTACATAATACACCAATAAATCCAACTTCCATGCAAAGTTTAAAAAAAATCGATGGTCAGAAATCCGATAAAGTGTAGAGCAGATAATACCCAGTCAAAGTAAATGATAAACAGTTTAAGGCTTTCAGACTTTTTTTATTTACCATATTAACAAAATTACAAGAAAGTTGTTGCTACCCGCAAAATAGCTTAAACTAGTCGAGGAGGGCAGCGAACATTATGGATAAACTATTACGAACGTGAGCTGGTATTCAACTTATTTTTTTAACCTTAATCATATAAGACAAAAATAAAGACGGTGGAAAACATATATACAGTAAAAGATGATGAAATTGAAAAACTGAGCAAAATAAAAAATTAGTAATATTTACTTTTATTGAGGCGCAACGTGCAATATAGAAATCATTTATCGAGTTTCGAGAGGATATCAAATATATTAAGATATTCATCCTCAACTTCAAGAAGATCAAGCGAGGCACTATGTAATACTGAAGGGAATAAGCTTGATACGTTGGACACTATTGGAGAAACGAGCCTTTTAAAACTCAAAAATTTTCAGTTATTTTTTGCAGCTGAAACAACTCCTGCCACCCAGAAATACAATCTTTTGAAATAACAACTCTGTATGCCTCGTTTTTCCCAAAGTATTCTTTGCATCAAGCTAAAACTTTCAACTTTTAGTCACTTTGCGATACTCTACCGAATTTTAGACTCATTTTGTCTCAACGTTGAAGAATGATTTATGTTAAATAACGAATCCTCCTATCAACGTTAACTAGTAGTTCCTTTAGAGTAAACTAAAGCAATCAATCTGTTGCTGCATTGCAATATCTCAATACAAAGCAGACCTATTTTGCTAGAATTCCTGATGCATGATGGCTCGAAGTTGACAAGTGTAGGAACTACGCAAGAAGTAAAGACGAGCTTCCGAGACACTCCCGGTGACCATGTAAAACAAACATTAACGCAGTTATTACACTTACAAACCGACTCGTTCAAAACTATTCTGCGAACATTTTGAAGAAATTGTAGCATAAAATACAGCAATTCCATAGAAAACCGATGGGCTGTTGTGGCCTTTTTGTCACGGAAACTATATACCCATTCAGCAACTTTTTTAAGATCCAACATAGGAGAGTAAAGTAAGTAAAGGGTAGTTGAAATATTTAGAAACTGAAACTATTAAAAAACAACTGCGAAATATTTTATTTCCTTTTTGTATTTCTAAGACTTTTACGTAGACAGCGGTTAGCTTTTGTTTTTTGCGCATATGTCATGGTAGGCCGAATTATAGTTTTATTAATTAAATCAGTCGTAAACCATGTGTCGTAGATTTGCTTTTACATTGTGTTTTTTCTAAAACAACTATTGTCCACTCAATCTCTCAAAAATCCGACGTTAACGGGGAAGTTATTGTGTGGTTTTCTACGTTTTTTTAAGTTTTCCGTTATGTGAGAAATGCATGCTGTTCATTCTTTAGCTGAGTACAAAACCCGCACAAAAAACTTAATCTGTTTACCGAGCAACGGCTCGAAACATCGCAACATAAACCAATTTAGTTCTATGATGTATTAGCCTTGTATTCCTTAATTTGTCGTTCCGGGATATACATAATCACAAGTCTCTGGAAGCTCAATATTGACCTAGGATAGTGTTCCTCAGGGTTAGTATAACAAAAACAAGCTTTCATTGATAACAAATTGGGCATACCATCGTTCTTTTAGATTTGATTTGAGTCCTTTTAAGTGCCAGAATTTTTGGCCTCAGCTTTGAGTTTTTTGTTGTACATAGAAACTAAACGTGTTGAAATTTAGCTGGTCAAACCAGTTGTTTTTGGTTTTAAGTTTGCGTGGTATAGGTTATTAGCGGAACAAACGAGGCATTTAATAAGATTGTGTAATCTCGTTTATCGTGTCTCTCCCGGATATTCTACAGTCCTGCTCTCTTTGTGTATTGAACGATTCTCGCTTTTAACAAAATAGAAAGACTGCGGTTTCGGAAATCAAAGGCGCGTTCAAATAAAAAAAAACAAACAAACTAGAGGCAATAAAAGTAGATAATACAATGTAATGAGAAGACATTTTAGTCGATATCGATATTATCAAGGGCGTTTTAAATAGTCATTTATCTATTGGCGCAAGCCTTGTTCTCGAGTTGCAACTCCAACGACCCGAGTCGTGTTTTGCAATCAATTACTCATTAGTCAACCCGATAGCGAGCTTGTGTTTGATAACGGAGCCAATACACGTATATTGTCATCGCATTTGGGTAAACTACAAAGGTAGCATTTTGTTGTATTTCATTGCAGGAGCAGTGATATACACAGAATACATATTACAGAAAAATGCGCCAGATTCGCTGCGTTGCTACACGTTGTTATCAAACTGTCCAAAACTGTTTTTGAAGTAAAGTTTATTAAAAACCCCTTTAAAGTTCGTTGAATGTCTTTGGCAAGCCTATATAAGCGAGTCATCGAAACTAGGCGTACACTTAGAATGTTTCTATAGTAACGTCAAGAGTTGTTTACTCTTCCTTTCTGAATATTGAGTGTCTGCAAGATAGTGTACAGCGGTTGAGAGATATCAGTTTATTCTGCTTGGTCCTCTAGATCAATTACAGTGTTCATTTTGTTGAGTGAAAGTCTGGGTATATAAAAACACCGTTTTTAATCAACAAGAAGGTACAACAGGTAGAAAGATACATTTCTAAAGTTACAGAAATCTCAAAGTAAAGCCTCACTCTTTCTCTGATTCGAGCCAATTTCGAAATTTGCCAGTTTGCGATGCAAGAACTGTACGTTCAAACAGGTTTCTTATCAAGTTAATGAAATTTTTAAACAACTTGTATTATAGCTACTAACGTTTATCGAGTGTACGTTGGACAGACCTTTAATAAAGCAAAACATTAGGTGTCTTTTTAAAACAAAGTTTTAAAATTAGATTATCTTTGCAACTTAAGTAACAAAAGTACTAACTACTGCAATGGTTTCTCAGAGTTTGAAAGCACTTTATTAAAGAAGAGCGGTATGAAATGGTTTGCAAGCTACAATGAGTCAGACATTTTCCGCTTTATTCCATATACTGTATAATTTGGCGTAAATTATTCAGTTTGGCAAACCAAAATTTACAAAATACGTTCATTGTTTAATGTAACTGTGAAAGACTTTGAAAGCTTTAGACCTTGTTTTCTGAAATGCTCGAAAGTTGGGTGTGTAACATTCGTAAAATAACTCACAGATTTAACAGAAACTTAAGAGTGTTTTAATACAATTCGACTCATCTCTACACTCTGTACCACGCTAGCTCAGCAAGTCACGAGTATCCGATTTTGTTTCAAAACTATTCACGTGGCAGTAGGTAAAACCGCTGACCGGTATACTACAGGGTGGTTTATTTCAGTCTAAATGGTGAGGTCAACGACTAAAAACTTAGTACTATCCACCACAAGTATTACCCAGTGTGGCCATAACAAGAAATATTGTTAAACTTAATTACTCCTGAAGAGTTTCCTGTTTCAAGTAGTTTTTAAAACAAACAATACACTATTAGTGTAATTCGTTTTAAATAGAAATGTGTCAGTTATATATAGCTCGCCACATATTATTTCAAATAGGTCAAAGGAGAGAGCAAGTAAGTGCCAACACTAAAAAATATTTTGCTTCGGTTACTAAATAGCGACTGCGCGTGTGATGTCTTTGTCGTCCAGCGCGACAACGAATATTTATCCATGTCGCTGATACCGCGCTATTCATTTACTTGTTCCTTTAGTAACATCACAGTTTACCCGAGATCTTGCTAGTCTATTCTTTAAGATGATTATATCGACTAGCCAGGTTCAAATGGAACATGAATCAAGTCAAGGGATGGAAGTGAGGATTTGAAACTCTAAAAAAACAAACTCAATTTTTTGCTAAGCAAAAGTAATGACTCCGGTTAGCAGAACGTGCAATAACATGTAAAATATAACATATTCAAAAATATAAACAAAACAGTATTACATTGTTGTACGTTGTTATCTATCGTTCCGGTTTGTATATATAGAGGATATAACATGGTAGTGCAATCACAGGAAGTTTATCTTTGAGTGGAAAAAAGATATTTCACGCGAGATATGAGTGTTTGCTTGCGCCGAAATGAGCGGCAAAGACGAAGAAGTGAGGATATGAAAACTCCGTATCAAATATAGAAAATATACAACTTGTGTGTGGCGTATTTTAAAGTTAAAACACCCATACCTATATAATGAATACTTGGTAAGTTGCCTTGCCACGTGCAGATAATTTTTGCTCTCCAATATTAACCGCTAGTCACGGGTGATTGATATTAGTTTTGATCAAAACCACCTTTTATTTATAGAATATAACTATGAAGAACATTCCACGTTATGAATTTCAATCAACATACCTTGCACTCTAAAATGTAAACTGTAAGTTAAATGAGGTTCTGTATTACGGTTTTTATTCAACGTCCCTTATAATCTAAATTGTAAACTAAAAATGTGGTTCAGTCCTCATTATGATTTTTAATCAACACAACCTATATTCTAAAATGTAAACTGTAAGGGTGATTCTTTGCTATGATTTTTGTTCAACATTCCTTACTTTTACTATAAATCGTAAACTGTAAATGCGGTTCTTAATCTTTTTCATCATATATTAGAAAATGGTTATGACGTAAGAGGGCACTCGAAAAGCAGAGAGAAAACGAGGTAAAGCCTCGTTTTCTCTCAACACTTTCCTCGTGTCCTCTTACGTCATAACCATTTTCTAAAATTGTCTAGAAACGCGCGCGATGCTGTTTTATTCCCTTAATGTAAACTGTAAACTGTAAAGATCCTATCCTATCCTAACCTGTCCTATTCTATCCTATCCTATCCTATCCTACCCTATCCTATCCTATCCTACCCTATCCTATCCTATCCTATCTATCTTATAGGTAAATCAATTGCCTGACGAGGGAATTCCACGCTAAATTTCACGAGAAGAATTGATAGAGTTTGACTTCTGTCGAACTCTGATAAACACGAAGTGACACGACAATCTATCAGCGAACAAACGTCGACAGTAAGTCATAAACTCTAGAAACTCTAAATAAGTAAGTATTTAGTTTTGTTTCTGAAAAGGAATTGTTGTGAAGGTTTCAAACCAAGAACAATCTAAAATTGAAAGCTGGTTTGGTCATTTTTTAGAACAACAAAGCGAAAACCGAAGAAAAAAATGAATTGTCCTATTTACACGTGGTGATGCTTGCACGATGAATGGCGACAAATTTTACTGAAGAGTTGTTAAAAGTTGCACCTCTGAACAAACCTCCCTATGCATCTGTCGAGAAATTAGCTAGAAGAAACGCTGTTCTGATTATATGGCGGAGGCTGCAACGATCGTTTGTGAGGAAAAGTATAATTAAACTGCATTTGAATCAGTGCAGCACTGTTGCTTGTTGTTGTGCCGGCTCGACTGTTCACTTGCCTGAATCCGGCTTACATTAATTTTTGACATTTTTCACTGCTTTTCCTGTGGGTTGAGGTTATGACTCGCATTAGAACCAGCGTTTGCATTTACTCTTAACTCACTCAGATATTTCAAGATATTCATTCCCGTTACATTAAGTAAATTTGTTGTGTTGTCTTACAGCTGTCTTGTTTACTTGAGGTTCGAGTCAATTTATAAGTTGTTTGTTCTTGCCAATTTCGGTAGTAAATTTAGAGTTTGTCATTCACAACCTTTATCTTCAGTGGAAATGAAGCTTTTTGTTCGTATTTGCGTAAATGATAGCTCTCACGCAATCCGCATTCGCCTTTTAGCCAATTAGCATACCACTTTAAACAATACTGTAGGTATTCCACAAAAAATACCCACTGTAGTTAACCAATCAATATGCGCGTTATATGGTGAACTATGCGATTCTATCCTATATCCTATCCTAATCTAACCTATCATATGCTATCCTATCCTATCCTATCCCATCCTATGTCCTTTCCTATTCTACCCTACCCTATCCTGTCCTATCCTACCCTATCCTATCCTATCCTATCCTAAATCCTAGCCTATCCTAGCCTATCCTATCCTATGTCCTATCCTATCCTATATCCTTTCCTATCCCATCCTATCCTAAATCCTACCCTATCCTACCCTACCCTATCCTATCCTATCCTATCCTATATCCTTTCCTATCCCATCCTATCCTAAATCCTACCCTATCCTAGCCTATCCTATCCTATGTCCTATCCTATATCCTTTCCTATCCTATCCTATCCTAAATCCTACCCTATCCTAGCCTATCCAATCCTATATCCTTTCCTTTCCTATCCTATCCTATCCTATCCTATCTTATCCTAATCCTATCCTATCCTATCCTATCCTATCCTATATCCTTTCCTATCCTATCCTATATCCTTTACTATCCTATCCTAAATCCTACCCTATCAAAGCCTATCCTATCCTATATCATTTCCTATCCTATCCTATCCTATCCTATCCTATCCTTTCTTATCCTAAATCCTATCCTATCCTATCCTATCGTATCCTATTCTACCCTATATCCTTTCCTATCCTATCCTATCTTATCCTAAATCCTACCCTATCAAAGCCCATCCTACCCTATTCCTTTCCTATCCTATCTTACCCTATCCTATATTCTTTCCTATTCTAACCTATCCTATCCTATCCTATCGTATCCTATTCTACCCTATATCCTTTCCTATCCTATTCTATCTTATCCTAACTCCTACCCTATCAAAGCCCATCCTATCCTATTCCTTTCCTATCCTATCCTATCTTATCCTAAATCCGGCTATCCTATCCTATCCTATCCTATATTCTTTCCTATCCTATCCTATCCTATACAATTCTAAATCCTACCCTATCCTATATTCTTTCCTATTCTAACCTATCCTATACTATTCTAAATCCTACCCTATCCTATCCTATACTATCCTACACTATGCTATTCTACCCTATCCTATCCTATGCTAGTCTATCTTATCCTATCCTATCCTATCCTTTGCTGTCCTATCCTTTCCTATCCTATGCTAGTCAATCCTAACCTATCCTATCCTATCCCATCCTATCTTACCTTATCCTTTGCTATCCTATCCTATTCTATTCTATGCTAGTCAATCTTACCTATCTTGTCCTAACCTATTGTATTTTATCCCATATCTTATCCTATCCTGTCCTATTCTATTCTGTCCTATATCTGTATCGTATATCTACTGAATCCGATTTGAAAGTGCCTGAAATACGAGCTACAAAGGATCAACAGGCTATGAAGAACAACATTATACCGAGCTTACTCAAGCCTCGTTGCTTTGATAATCAAAGTTGTGATTTTACTTCGCTTACAAATACGGAAATTGTATGTCAAAACCGATTGTGCCTGGGCTTCATGTAAAAGAATAGGTATTAACTTCACTCGCACGTGTATCCTGGGCGGCCCATATGATTGATAGATGTGTACAAAGAAGTTAGAGTTTTCTAGGTGAACTGATTTGATATTCAGTTTCAGGTTTTTAGAGCCTGTTTAATTTTACCGAGTGCTTTTTTCATGCCGTTTGAAAGTTTAAGAATACATGGACGTAATGGCTACAGGATAAGAGAAAAAAGAAAGGTGACTTTTTATTTTAAAACATAAAAGAACTTAAAAAAATGATGTATTCAAAGTTTTACAAATTTAAAGAAACCAGTCGCTGAAATCATATGTTCTGTTGGAAAAGAAAGGGAATTCTTCCAAAACATACACAAGAACATGTACAGCTGAATCATTTCAGTATGTTTGGTTAGTTTAAACAACGTACAAATTGTTGACAGAGACGAAGCAATGTTTACACGTTTATATTCTGTTGCTAACCGAGTAAAACTCCTTATGGTAAACATACTTAGTTAACGTGAACACTGTTTTTTTCAACAGAGCAACAGGCTTTTGTATTTTGTAGTTTCTAAGTTTGGAAACTTTACCGAGGATATTTTATTGTCCAAAATGAAACGAACTATTTTCTTGTTTTTATGTTTCATACTATTTTCAGACCTTGGTTTTTCTCTTCCTGACACAAGGAACAAGAAAAGTTCTGCGAATGAAGTCTTGCCGAAGATAACAAGTGAACCTGCAGAAGGAGGCAGTCACTTTCAGGCTTTGGTGAGTTGAAGAAAGTAACGAAGCATGTTTTGAAGATGTCTAAAAGCCCATTTACACTACAGCTAAAATAAAAAAGGCTAGACAACGATAGACTTGGCAGGAATTCTATTTAGTTCCATTGAAGCAAGGATGAACTGGAACTAGGACAAATTCCGGACAATACCCTAAAGCCTAAAATGAATCCGAAAGGAAATCGCAGTTTACGATGCCGAGTTCATCCTTGCCTCGGTGGAATTAAACCCAATTTAGAACCACATTCATGATCACTTCCACATCCAAATTATAACTCTCATTCACACCAATATTTACTTTAACATTTATAATCTGATTCTGATTCATATTCACCTCCACACTCACACTAAACTAGCTTTCATTCACACCCGATCATACCTACGCAATGAACATCGATAACCAGATCCTTCCGTAAACTTGGTAACATTATCTTTTAATCTCACAGCTACTTTAACGTCTATACTCATATTCTAGTTCGCATTCACCTCCACGTTCATGTCAATTAATGCAATTCACGCTCGATTATGCCTACATTAACATCCATAACGAATTCCTTTTCCACATCTTATAGTAACACTCTCGTTTACGCTCACATGGAAATCCCGATCAAAATCAAAACGGACACGCCCTAACTCATTTCCACAAAGTCACCCTCATTCTAACCTATATCCAAATCTTTGATCAATATGACTCAAACGTGAACTGGCATTCACTCATACTCATGTTTAGAGTCTCATATAGTGGGTTACGTATTACAAAAGCTACGATGATTTCCATTTGTGTTTGTAATTAAAGGCAATAAAGCGTAATTGCATTTAAAAAGAGTTTAATGTATGGAGCTTGTATCCATGACAACGAATGTCCCCCTGGCTACATCTGTTCCAGGCAAGGTCAGTGTTATGGAAAGTACCGCTGCAGTTATCACACACAGTGTTTTAAACAAGGTTGGTACTGTGACATCAAAGACAATGTATGCAAGCCTGCAGGCCCAGGCACGAGTTGTGCCACCGACTTCAACTGCTCCCCTGGTTATCGCTGCTCGTCTTATGGCAAGTGCTATGGACGATATCGGTGTAGTTATCATATTCACTGTAAGAACGGATGGATATGTGACATCCAGGATAACGTTTGCAAACCTAACCCTGAGAACTGCAGGTAATGTAAACTTAAATAGTTATAAAGCTTATGTATTAATTGACTTAACTTGATATTAAGAGTTTGACTTTTTTACTTTGGGCACAACATCCGTTTTCGGCTTTATTTATTTCGCCTTATCGTGTTCTTTCTCAGTTTGATGTAGTAAAATAAACGGTGGCCAGTTTACCTAATATATTTAACAAGTAAACGCCGAAGGCGAAGTGAATAATGGTGAATAAATTTCGAGAGAAACTCGGGAGGTTATGCAACACCCAGAAATTTACCATGCCTTAAAGGCGAATAAGTTTCTCAGAAAAATTACTCAGGAGGTTATCAGAAAGAAATAGCAGCGACTGCAAAAAAAAATTGTTAATTGTTGTCGTTTGCTAGAGCAATTTCAGCAAATTATTGTTTATTGTTTATAACATTTTGACTCAATGAGCCAGGGCAGAACAGGCAATAGGACTCGAGGTCCCTTTCGAGGCCTGCCACCCGGAACCTACGGTTTAACGTCCTTATCCGAGAAGACGCGAAGATCTAACCGTTTGTAGATGTTAGAGCAAAGGCAGCACCTTCTCCTCAGTTATTTTAAGACCCTGAGTGAAGGTCCGCCACCGGGAATCGAACCCGGGCCTCCTGCACGACGGCGCTTTACCAACTTGGCTAACCAGGCGGCGGTAAACATTGCGCTACATTGTTGTCGTTGAAAGTCAGGTGCTTTTTGGAGTAGAGTTTTCCTTCGAGATGTCTATCTCTTGCTCCGAACAGTTCATAAAACGCGTGTCGGTCAATTTTGAAATAGTTTCACGTCTTTCCGCGACAGCTGACAGTGGAGATACAAAAGGACAAGCGAGCATTGTATGCGGAAACAACGAAGAACGTTATATTCCATATCAGAGTACCTTAAACCAAGAAAGCGCAAGATAGCATTTTTTCTTGCTTTGCTCTTTTTCCTGTCGTGGTATTTTATCCCCTGCGAGCAACAAAAGTGTGTTAATGTCTTTTATCACATATTTAGTTCGATACTTACATAGTAGATCGGTGAAACATAGAGTGTATCAGCCACCCATTTCAATCACACGTGGTGATATCAAAAACAGCCAATCAGAACGCACGATTTCCATATCATCACATGTGATTGATGTGAAATTTCTCCCGCCGTTGAAACAACTTGTCAAGCTACTATTTTCGCCCGCTGTGGAACCTATGTTTACTTCTCACTAAGTATGTGATAAAAAGAAAATTGCATGCGATGTTTTATACGCTTAATATGGTAGAAATATAATGTCCCTTGAAAGATCTCCTTAAAAGACCAAATCGTAAAAGA
>JAOBAT010123275.1:0-13204 GCA_026413305.1 Hydrozoanthus tunicans
TTGGTAGTGTCAAAATATAACTTGCTTTTACGTGCACTCTTCCCATCCTGGGGTCCCGGGAAACCCGCCTTGGTAGGTTCAAAATATAAAATGCTTTTACGTGCTCTATTACCCTCCCTGGGTCTCGGGTAACCCGCCTTGGTAGGGTCAAAATATAACTTGTTTTTACGTGCACTCTTCCCATCCTGGGGTCCTGGGTAACCCCCCTTGGTAGTGTCAAAATTTAACTTGCTTTTACGTGCTCTATTACCCTCCCGGGGTCCCGGGTAACCCGCCTTGGTAGGGTCAAAATATAACTTGCTTTTACGTGCACTCTTACCATCTCGGGGTCCCGGATAACCCGCCTAGGTAGTGTCAAAATATAACTTGCTTTTACGTGCTCTGTTACCCTCCCGGGGTCCCGGGAAACCTGCCTTGGAAGGATCAAAATATAACTTGCTTTTACGTGCTCTATTACCGTACCGGGGTCCCGGGTAACCCGCCTTGGTAGGGTCAAATTATAGCTTGCTTTTACTTGCTCTATTACCCTCCCGGGGTCCCGGGGTCCCGGGAAACCCGCCTTGGTAGGGTCAAAATATAGCTTGCTTTTACGTGCACTTTTACCATCCCGGGTTCCCGGGTAACCCGCCTTGGTAGGGTCAAATTATAGCTTGCTTTTACGTGCACTCTTTCCATCCTGGGGTCCCGGATAACCCGCCTTGGTTGTGTCAAAATATAACTTGCTTTTACGTGCTCTATTACCCTCCCGGTATCCGGGGTAACCCGCCTTGGTAGGGTCAAAATATAACTTGCTTTTACGTGCACTCTTACCATCTCGGGGTCCCGGGTAATCCGCCTTGGTAGGGTCAAAATAAAGCTTGCTTTTACGTGGTCTATTACCATCCCGGGGTCCCGGGTAACCCGCCTTGGTAGGGTCAAAATATAACTTGCTTTTACGTGCACTCTTACCCTCCCTGGGTCTCGGGTAACCCGCCTTGGTAGGGTCAAATTATAGCTTGCTTTTACGTGCACTCTTACCATCCCGGGGTCCCGGGTAACCCGCCTTGGTAGGGTCAAATTATAGCTTGCTTTTACGTGCACTCTTCCCATCCCGGGGTCCCGGGCAACCTACCTCGGTAGAGTCAAGTTATAGCTTGCTTTTACGTGCACTCTTCCCATCCTGGGGTCCAGGGCAACCTGCCTTGCAGGGTCAAAATAAAGCTTGCTTTTACGTGCACTCTTTCCATCCCGGGGTCCCGGGTAACCCGCCTTGCAGGATCAAAACATAGTTTGCATTAACGTGCAATCTTATCAGGCCGTGATTCCAGGTAACCTAGTCTGGGTCGCTGAGGACTTTTAAAATAGGACAAAATGGTGGAGAAAGGCAATTTTGGTCATTTATGCTTCTCTACTCTCTTTAGCAGCCGTTGTTTTCACTTTTCAGTGTCATGTCTCGTTATCAGGCAGTGTGTTGCCAACACGAACCGACTCAGCTGTAGGGGATCGATTACATCACATTCAACTCTTCACACGGCACAAAGCGACCCAGCTTACTGGTGTGTTACTCGGC
The DNA here is from genome assembly GCA_026413305.1 of Hydrozoanthus tunicans. Classification (NCBI taxonomy): domain Eukaryota; kingdom Metazoa; phylum Cnidaria; class Anthozoa; order Zoantharia; family Hydrozoanthidae; genus Hydrozoanthus; species Hydrozoanthus tunicans. The sequence continues at coordinate 1,550 of JAOBAT010123275.1, forward strand.
ATGGTAAACCGGGTAACTTACCTTCGCGAGTCAACCCACCTATTGTATAAACACAGCACTGAAAAATAAGAGTTTATAGGAGGGTTTTCCGTCTAGGCAGATTGCTCTGCATCCATGAAAACGGGTGCTTACTGTTATTTGTCGTATTTTGATATCACGCCTGTAAGAGGCCGTAGTTGGTTAAAGTTGGATCTGTTATCCCAAACGCTCTGAAAATTTTTTTGCCATATACAAGTTGTCATGTAAACGTTGTATCCTCAGAATCAACTTAAAGTGCACATAACGCTAACAACATTTTTTGGAGATGTCCGAGAATGACGCCATAACCCAGTCCCCTTTAAAACGCGGTCGTGAACCAACAAAACTTGAACTTCAAACATGTACCGAAAAAATTGAGAATACGACCGATTTCAGAATTTCTTTTCTTAAACATCCTTAGTTTACAACAATTTTAGTGGTAACAAAAATATACATATATATGTTATAGGCACTTCAAGTTATGAGAACTCAATCACAATGATGAGTTTATAGTACTTCACTTCTACTTAGTGTTACGCACTTTTTTTTAGGAACAGGCGTACAGCTCAGTCGGTTAGTGCGCGGTCTTCGGAGCTAGAGGTCCCCAGTTCGATTCCCGGTGGCTGCACGTCTGTTTCGACTTTCTTCTGATCAGTGTAGCTGTAGCTTTGAATACCCGTAAGACGGAGCACTGACAGAGGGAGGGGGTAAAGGGCGCACTGTTGGCTTCCACTGATACCAGCACTCTCTGAGAGCTGAAAGAACTACTGACGTTAAATAAAGAGACCTTTACATACACCTGTTCCAACTATCCTATGGCGAAACTAGCTAACCAATATTACCGATTCCAGGTACAATTATTTCACTGTATCAGGACCGTGTCCTCTGGAGCGGAGAGTATTTATGTTGATGGCTTCAACGTCGCCACCAAGCTCAAGGAAGCTGATCCAGAGAGCTTTGAAGTACTGACGAAATCCTGGATTCCCCATTTTAATGAAGGGCACAAAGCATTTAGGGGAGGATACCATCATCGCAACCACAAGGCCCCCTTAATGTGAGTGTAGCGACGTGCTTTGGACTTTTTTTTATTTCTCATTAAAGGTTTTCATAGTTCGGGGAAACCAGCCCCGCTTTGGTTTCGGCCGCAGTTTCTGTTGACCAAGAGGTTAGCTTCAGCCTCAGCCAAGCGGGACGGTCTTTACTCTGCAAGAGTAGAGTCTAAAAGCCACAAATTTCAAGTCATGTTTTCCTTTAAAATTTGCAAACAAAGAACATACAACAAAAAGGTCACCGCGTGCTAGCTCCGACAAAAGATTTAAATAACAATACGTTTTGCAACGTGACATGAGTATTAAGCAACGTAAACTTGTACAAGATAAACGAGTTTATGACATAACCTTCATCACCGTTACTATAGCTCTATACTTCACCGTCACCGACCCCTGGTTAAGGCCTGACGTTCTTACATGAAATGTTCTTTCAAAATAAGTGTGTATAAGAATGTTAATTTATAACATGGAGGGAAAAAGTCCCATCGCGACTCTGGCAGTTTTGGAAAATATTGCAAACACTCGTGAAATTAATCCTAAATTTTATCATGCCTCATGCAAGTATTTAACAATTGATCCAAGATTGCGCGAAATGGTAAATAGCCAAAGAGACACGTATCGCTGAGTCGGCTGTAAACCATCTCATATCCAACAAGTGTGAATGCAATGTAAGTTTTATCAATTTTTTTGAGCTTTCCGAACCTATCGATTCTTGAAAATATTTAAACAACTAAAACTTATTTATCTCAGCTTGCCAACACTATACATAGTCAGTTTCCATATATGGTCAATTCGGTGTACGAGCCGATAACCATGATTTAGGTAGCCAATTAGAACTCTAGAAACGCAAAATTATCATAACTATACATATTCTTGGTTATAAATTGTTAAGATCGGCTTAAAAAGATTCTTACTCGAGTTTCAGGCTTTCACCTGTCTTCAGAGAGTTAAATTGTAAAATACATGAGTTAGTTCCTGAGACATAAATATGCAGATTTAATACGATAATGGTTTATACATAGATTGTTGTGTTGTAAAAAGGCTATTTTTTTTTTGTGCCTGAAAATATAAATAAGAAGGTTCTATATAAGAGCCAAATAAAAATGTTAAAACTAAAATTGTAGACAGGTTTGATTTAAGTTTTTCAGTTCTTATAAAGGAGTGCCGTAGACAGGTTTGATTTAAGTTTTTCACTTTTTATAAAGGAGTGCCGCCTAAAGTCTACACGCGGAAGCAAGTTCATTGCGTTGATTGAGTGTTCCTAGTTCTGGATTATACATGAAGTTGGCATTTCCATTATGCATAGCTGGCACCTTTTTCTTTTGTTATTGTATGGTTTTGCTTTGTGCAGGATTTCCCACTCTGTTTTAAAATCTTTTCTTTGTTCTTTGAGATCCCAGATGTGTTTGGTAAGCTCGCGGTGTTTTTGAATAACGATTTGTGTCCATATTCTTGTTTATTTCAGTCTGGACCATATGGGGAAGATCAAGCAATTCGCTTACAATGAAGTTTCCAACGAATCAATTATTACCACAATGTCCTTGCAAGACGTCCAAAGGTTTTATCAAGCTTTCCACAAACTCGCTCAGCTGGTCAGAGACGAGAGAAATAAAGTTTATCACAAGCTGATTGCAGGTCATTTAATCGCAGTTAGCAATCATAGAGTTACACATGGCAGGGGATCATACGAGGAAATCGAAGGAGAGTCACGCCTGTTAGAAGGCGCTTACATGGACTGGGACGTTGTGTTATCTAAAATGAGAGTACTTTTTCGTTCGTTAAAAATCAACAGAATAATTTGAGAGGGCGTGCCCATCGTGTAACGTTGTTATCGATATCTTTTTTAAGATTCTGTACTAAAAACCAAAAAATAATGTATTAAATGACTTAATAACTTCCATCGCTGCGTCGTTATTCGCTGAGAAATGTTACTGCGGGCCATTTACGTCACGAAATTCGAAATTAGCAATTACACTCATTTACGAGACATGACCCGAAGTAATTAGTAACTGACATCACAGATCACGCAGGCACAAACCTGAAAAATGTTTCACGGCTAAAAACTGATTTATTCACGCCTTATGAAAAGGTTAAGGTTGCCCTGCTATAAAGAGGCTGAGAAAGTTATAAAACGCGGCAGTTCATGGTTGTATCAACTTTTTTAGATCGGTTCGAAAATCGAGAGTTTTAATCTGTTTGAATTGACGTGACCGAAAACGAAGCTAATGATTCTGGAAAACACTGAGAAATTCTGAATATTGCGACTGTTATTAATTCATTGGAAAATGTTTTTTTTTTTAATTGAATCTTCTTTAATTCAGGGCGAGGTTCGGGCCAGCGCGTACGCTTTAAGCCCGCTAGAAGTCGCTCATTATATCATCATTTGTTTTTGTGACGTGAACTCTTACCGGCTTCCAGCAAATTCGATTTTAAAAACTAATATAAGACCGTTTTCTTCTTTCATTTTCCTTAAGTCTTTATTTTTTGTCAAGAAAAATATGTGAAGTAGGTTTCTTCCGTGAGGAAACTAGTCAGTGTCACAGTCTTTCTGCACGCGATTGTAGATGTTCGCGTGTCTTTGACAGTGTTGAGTCAAAGGAAGAAAATCCTGCCGATCCCACAATGCATCCTGAAGATCTGGGTGCGTCACTTCCGATTACGAGGATATTTTACATTCAAGTGGGTTGAATAAGGCGATTGGAATTTATCTGTCAACATTCTGAAAAGCCAAAAGCAATTGAAATGCGTGGATTGCAGTCCATTCGACTTGCTGTTTGTCGGGAAAGAAGCATGTGTCTACGATATAATTGTTTATCCTGAACTTTTGTACTAAGAAGGTATTTTAAATTGCTATCTAAAAATTTGTTATTTTTATACCAGTTGGTCTTTCACTGCGTGTTGTTGTGCACGCGGACGGAGCCTGGGTCCAGTGCGATCACGTGATCAAAAACAGCGGAAATTGCTCCAAAAGGCAGAGACTGGCAGAGAGGGGAAGATTACAGAGGTCGTGATATAGCAATTGTCAGAGGACGTTTGAAATTTTGTCTGATTTTGAGCGATCAAGTGCATTCGTCGTTTGTTTACCAAAACCATGTAAGAATTTGGAAGCTACACACAGACTTTAGGGAAGAATCAAACCGGAAGTCAGAGTGTCAGTTTTTTACGTTCGATCGAAGACGAACTCAGGCTCAGGGCTCGATGTGGTTTGTTTGATTTTACGGGAGCTCAGATAGATATATCGGCATTCGAACAGTGTGTAGGAATTAGCGAAGCAAAATGTCGACGATTGGATCAAAGAATTCGTCTTTTAGTCTTTCAATTTATATCACAAGCCTGAGCACAGAAAAGTCCGTCGAAGTAACTGGCGATACACATATTGGAAAGCTCATGTTGGATCTCGTCGAAGGGCTTGGTGAGTGAATATGATATTACAAGTCGTTCAGTAAGCGTGTTGTGTGTTACCCAAATTACAGTTTGGTTTATCGGGTGGAGTTATTTTTTGGTGTTTTACTGGACCAAATCGTTAGTTAAGCAATTTTAGCTAGTAGGGCAATTGGCTTAGTAGAAAAAATAGTCTCAAAATGCAAAAATGGCTAGCCAGTTTTATCAGCAAGTGAGCAGCTTTTTACCGTCTGGTGCCGTTACTGCATCGCTTGTATTAACCAAAACCAACCGTCATCGAGGGCCTTGTCCGGCTGATCGGATTACACAACCAAATTTGTTTTCATAGAACAGTAATTCTGTGTTTTCCCGAGGTACCGCTTAAACTGACTATACTCGATCGGTGTCGTCTTTTTTTCAGATATAACAGCGGACTGGTCAGACCACGGGTTATGGTGGCCCCAGAAACGAATGTGGTTGCTTCGACCACGTTTAACATTGAACACATGTGGAGTTCAAGGCGATGCAAAGCTGAACTTTACACCAATGCACAAAAAAGTTCGGGTTCAGCTGCCGGATTTGCAGTATGTCGAAGTTTCAATGAACTTTTCCAAGCGAGTCTTCAACTCAGTGCAAGATCTGTGTGCCGAGTTAGGAGTCAAACATCCCGAAGAACTCTCTTTGCAAAAAGTAAATGGTATTAAACTGGGAGGTCGTAAAAACAGTGTCAAAGGGAAGAAGAAGAGAAGAAACTCGACCTCTTCTCAAAGCTCAGACGATGCCTTGTCGAATCACAGTGACGACAAACAGTTGAAAGGAAGCAAAGACAGTTTGACTCCGAACTATAACTCAATGCCTAGGTATCACAATGGAGGTGCTACTCCGAACTCCCCGGGCTCGTTCGGGTTTGGTTCAGAAGGTTCTTTTGCAGGAACCATAGAGACAACATCTTTAGCTATAAGCCCGTCAACTCCTTCGCCAGAAGCATTAGCTTCCTTGTATAAACCGAGAAATTTGGTGGAAAAAGCGTACATGAACGGCGGGTAAGTGATCAGTGTAATTTTTCATGCTTCAGTGGTTGTTTGTAAGCCATTTTTAGTAATGCCTTGAATTGAATCGAAAAGAATTATCTGGAAACCAGTTGTCAAGTAGAAAAACCATTTTTGGTCCTAAGTTGAAACCTAAATGGGCCAAGGCAAGGTTGAAGCTCGTTATTGATTATAATCCTTTAAAAATATGGTTTCACAGCCTGCAGTGACAATCACTTGATTGAGCGAAAGTCGTGTTACTAATTAGCATGGTTGAAAATTACAATGTTGTATGCATTTAGAAATGTTCTGTTGTTTGAAGCTATATGTTCAAAGGACCAGTTTTAACTCTGTGTTTATTCGTCTTACTAATGATTTAAATGGCGCAAATTTGACTATTTTATGACTTGAGTCAGTTGAGATACAGGTGTCATTTGTTCGAGACAGCTGCGAGCCCTTTTCCCGTAAACATCGAGTAATTTCGTTGTATTCAATATTTATGATCTTCGTCGGTATCGTTGTTTTAAATACGATTTGTTCATGACACGTTCTTTCATTGCCCACAAAGTGACTCTTGTAGTATTTGTGTCTTTAGCGTTTTGTATATTCGCTGAAACGGAAACAAATCCTTGAAAACTTTCGATTCGTTATTTATCTTACTGTTCAATTTCTACCCCACGCATTCTTTAATATTATCTAAATTCAGACTCTAAGACTGAGTTTAAAAAAATTGATCGTCGTTTTTTATAATGCAAGTATAAATATGTACAGAGTATTAACCACATTTTCAACATCACCATTTTTAGAAAGCAAATATTTGAATTATTTTTTGTCAACGTTTACAAAAAAATTTCAAAAATTATTGATTGCTACTACCGGTGAATAACGAATGTAAATACAGAATTTTCCATGTTAGTTTTTTGTAGAATCGTTTTATAAAATTACTTAAACCGATTGATAAACAATGGGACTCTTAGAATCAACTAAAATTTCCTACAGTATAAGTACTTACAGTACTCAAGAAAATTTAATTTATTTGTTGTATCTCAGTCGTATGTACATTTGAAGAGGCCAGTTGATCTGATGATTCTGCTGTAGCAACTACAACTAATTATAACCAACCATTTTTTGTGTATTAGATACTGTAACTGATTAGAGACAAAACTACATACCTTGCAACCAGGAATTTTTTGTAAGAATTTAACTTGCATTTTATCAAGAGGGAAAATTAGAATGATTTAATTAAAACCACTGCTTTATGCAAATACACTCTCTTTTGTAGTAAGAACAAAGTTTATAAGAACACCCAGGCTGAAATAACAGTCCAAAAATTACAGTAAGAACAAGCTAAAAAAAATCACCAGGCTTGAACTTTGATCAGGCAATAATTATTTATTATTTTAAGATATTTTTATTTCTTGAATACAGATTTAGCTGTATATAAAAATTTGTACTATTCTTTCCAACAGCTCTTTTCATTTGGAAATATTAGGAAACAAGAACAATTTTCAGAACAATGCAGCCTCAGCTGATAGTCACTGGTTCTTAATCACTTGTAAATGCCTTGGAATACTGAATCATTTTAATATTGGTTAGGAAAAAAAACAACTTACTTTTTGCAAGTGGTAGCTTTATAAAGTATTAAAATAGTACTGACTTCTCTATCAGTATTACACTAGCATAGCAAATTGTTCATGATAGCCTAGTTATGCAATAAATTCTTAAACTTGAATATAGTTGCTCCAGTAATTATTGAATGATTTATAAGTTTTAACATGAATTGCTTTGGTTGTCCAGAGAATTCTAATAGTGCTAAGAGAAAAACAAATTGCAATAATTGCAACCATGTATACTGTGGCTGGGGTGCTAAATCTTTCAGCCACATCGGCATGTCTTAAAAAATGTTAGTAGTAAAATAGTTATTGGTTTATCAGAGGCTTTTCCCAGAGTAACATTTAAATAGTAAAGGAATGTTCCTACCTTATTATGCATTCTTTGACCAGCCTATTGATGTCTGAGGTTAAAGTAAAGTGGTGCATTTATATAGCGCCCTTTCCATATTAATGCTCAAAGGCGCTTTACAATGATCAGTTTTCAATGATCAGTTTACAGTGATCAAGTTCTACCATTGTAGTATCAAAAAATCTAAAAATATTTCTGAATTGTTTTTTGCTTTTTGTTTTACAGATGGTTGGATTCTTCTAGGTCTCTTATGGAACAAGTAAGTGTACAGTTGTGAAAACAGACTTTGTTCTAGCCAACAGGGTGCCCAGTCACAGAACATATTAGCTATTTCTGGTGTCTGCACTCTGATTGGGCAGTTTCAAAGCAAGGACTGAGATAGCAAGTGCTGAAATACTGACTGATTATTTTGGCTCAGAATTATGTTGTTTCAAGTGATCGCTCAAAATGCTCAAGGGAATGCATATGGGAGTCAAAAATATTGAGTTGAAACATCAAAATGTTCTGTATTTTGATTACAATTTCTTTATGACAATACAGCTGAGGTTTTGAAAATGACAGAGCTCTGGATGAATGTGACAAGTCGGGATGCTTTGTAAAACAACATGGTGCCAGGAAAAATGACAGGGTGCTGCATCCTTATGTTTTTGCCAAGCTAGAATACTGGAACATGTTAAGTTGTAATTTTTTTCATAGTCAGCAATATGACGGACACACCTGTGCCTTATAATATCCAGATCTGTTTCTGTTTCCTTGTATTTTTGACATTAACTATGTTTTTTCTAACTTCCTACCCACAGTTTGACTCTTGTTGCTCTAAACTTTTAATACTGTTAGTACAGAACTTTTTTGTCTTTGTTTGCTAAATGAATACTTTTATCATACCCTATAGGATGTCAGGGAATTCGACACACTTTTACTTCGCTTCAAGTACTTCACTTTCTTTGACCTGAATCCAAAGGTATGTTGTGCTGTGAAAGTAGTTCTAACTTGTTTGGAACCCTTTAACTGAGTGTCAGCTCATTTACCTACCCTGAGGGTCTTTTTGCATGGCAATAGATGTCACAGATTGTTGGAATTTACCTCCTAATAAAAGTTAACAATCAAAACATGATTATTATAATCCCTTTAATAGAAGTCTTTTTAATACAAAACAAGATAAAACAATTAAACCAGTGAACAATAGTTGGGGGACAAATCTGGGCCGAGTTGTTCAAAAGACGATTAGCCTAATCCAGGGTTAATTACCATGACAACCAATAGGTTTTGTTAAGAGTTAATCTTGGGTTAAAGTTAATCGGCTTTTGAACAACCGGCCCCTGAAGCGCTAAGTATTCGGCTTGATGTTGCCGTTCTATAGGTTGATGAAGTTCGCATCAATCAGCTATATGAACAAGCCAAGTGGTCTATTCTGACAGAGGACATTGAGTGCACTGAAGAGGAGATGATGACTTTTGCTGCAATTCAGGTACAGTAGCTTTATCTTCCAATTATCTTTCCTTTCATTCAATTTTCATTTTTACAATTTTAGTATGTATTAATCTTGTCAGGGTTTGGAACAATAATATTATTCAGTTCCAACTGGTCAGAGAAAACTAGAAAATTTACTTGAGCTAAGGTCTTTTCTTAGTTTGTGCTAACTTCAAATTACACACCTTGAAATATGGGGTTTATATTTTGAGCAAACAAATAAACCCTTGTCAAAACCTATGAAATTTTCTCAAAGTTAGCCAAAATATCAGTATTGTTGTTAGTCTTTGTGTAATGCATGGCATTGGCATTATTTTAAAGCATTTATTTAGTAGTTTTTATATATGATGCTTTGTTTTAAGGGTTCACTTACATTGGAGCTTTTTTTGTTCCTGAGCATTTGAAGTTTTGAGATATTTCCTCTACTTGAAATCCATTTATCAGACAGTAAAGCTGATGCTGTTTCTATTAACCACAGTTCCAAGTGAAACTGCAGTCGACATCACCACAGCCACAGGCACCAGCTGAGGAAAATGATGATATCGAATCAGCAATTGATGATTTACAGGTAAAGAACAATCTTGAAACATAGCTGACAGTAACATAAATGAATGGAAATTGAACAGCTACATGTTTTGATCTATGTTATTAGAGAGGTGTAACTCTGACATGCTTTAATGAAACAAAGGTACTGTACTTATTCTAATTTAAGCGCTGTTTAAAAATAACTTCATTTTTGGCCGGCGCCTTAATGGGAATTTAAAAAATTTTTCTCTTCCGCGTGGCGCTTAGATTGGGGGGGCACTTAATAATTAGAATCAAATTTGATTTTTGGTCTTCACTTAAATCATACTATCAAGCAATGGAAACATTGAAACAGCAGTGTCACAATTGGTTTAGTTTATCCATTACGGTACGTGATATTGTTCCGACATCAGCTTTCGTCTTGGTGGCATGCTGGGATGGCTGCAAATTTGATGGCACAAATTTCTTTTAGATTACCCGTAAATCAAATGGTTGTGGAAATTTTAAATGTAGATGTTACAGTATCTGTAAAAAATAAATAACAATAATGATGCACTACTTTTATGGTTCAATCGAGTTTCTGAAGTTAACAGTTGCTTAAGACGAGTCAGTTTAATTGCAGAAATAAAAAATGAACAATTCAAATATAAAACCTGATGGTATTATTTTTATTAAAAGTTGAAAGCTGGCCATTATTATGAAAAAAGTCTGCCGGTTTTTCTAAGTTGAAGCTGTGAGCAATGAAGAGTTTTGCTTCTCAATGCAACGTTGAGAAAAAGATTCCCACGCTAACTAGACATCATGTGACTCCTGCCGTCAGTTTTTGACCACAAAGGAGACAGATTGTTTACACCCTCAGTGTTACAGTTTTTGCAAAATATGTATTATAAAAGCCCACTGCACACTTGTGCGATAGCATGCAATTTTCGTAGCATGCAGTCAAAATTGCAGCACATTGCACAAGTGTGTGGGGGGCTGCGATGCAATTTCTATCGTATGCAATAATGATTGCATGTATCAAACATGTTTGATTTTCTTAAAAGTGAACGCAGTTTGTTGGAGGTAATTGCATCTTCTCACAAACGTGTGCGGTGAATGTGCAACAACAATTTCGATTGCATGCGGCAAAAATTGCATGCTATCGCACAAGTGTGTGGTGGGCTTTAACGTCTTGGATAAGAATTGTATTTTGAAAGAAACTTAGTGTCTGTTGTGGAAAATCCAGTAACAAGTTTATCCTAAAGATTAAGTGCCAGAAAAAAATAATTACATTTTTCTGTGAACCTTAAGGGGAAACAAACAGAAATTATTTTTATAGTTGGCGCTTAAATTTGAGGGGAGGTGGGGGCGCATAAATTAGAATAAGTACGGTAAGTTTAAGAGAAACAGAGAAAGAAAAGCCTGCAATGCAATCACCCTCAGGGTTCTCACCAGACCTGGACAGTAAAAGGGTGACATGTTAATTGATTACTTGATTAAAGTGCATATGAGTGGAACCATCTCTCAAACTTCGATACTATATCTTAGATTTCTAGACAATTTCTGTTTGTCACTAGAAGGTCAAAAATCTGCTTGTTTTTTCCAGAAACAACTTGAAGGGTCATCGGGCATTTTGTCATCAGGTCCACAGAAGGTATGTATGGGTATACATGATGTATATTATATAATATATTGTGTGCATGCAAAATTTAGTTTGTAGCTTAACTGACAGAATAGTTATTTTGTCAACTCTATATTCAGCTAACTAAGATTTTTTTTTAAATTTCAGAGTTTAACTGCCATTCCTGAAATCATGGATTACTTGAATTTGGTTAAGTGAGTATATTTGAGGCACACAATTTTTTTAGAAATGGCTGTTTCATTCATGCATTGGTTGTGTCCATTCTGTTTTGTATAACCAAATACTTATTTGAGTGTGCTTACATATTCAGTAACTTTTTCAGTTTCAGATTGTTTAACTTGACATAAAAATATCAAGTTTTTGAACCCATTTTTAGCAAAGAAGAGTTTTAACAACAATGACAATCCTTTTTTTACGAACTGAATACAGACTGTTTGCAGTTTCAAGATTAACAAGATATCTAAAATACTAAAATTAAATAGAACTAAAACTTTCGAAAGTGGTAGCCTATGTTTGATAATAATAAAGTTATCAGGTACAGGTTCCCAGAGCTAGGGAGCTTGAAACTTTCAAGTATACCGGGGGTTGGGGGTTGTGGGGG
>JAOBAT010123286.1:0-13203 GCA_026413305.1 Hydrozoanthus tunicans
GGGGAATGACGAAGAACTCGCCTGGCCTGTTAGTAGAAGCAATAAAAAAGTTCCAGCTGAGTTTTCACTAGCTCTCACTAGCTGTCATTTGGTGAGTAAGGTGTCTTTAGAAGGCTTGTCAAACTCTAGCCTCCTCAGTGGCTCTAGCATACGTGTGGAGATGCCTGCCTCTATTAATTCCCTGGGAAACAAAGACTGCAACAAAACTCCTCTGGTCCAACTTAGTGCACTTTTTCTTTTTCTCTTCCGTCCTTTCCTTTTTTCTTTCTTTTTTGCCGTATTAGTCATTTCTGAGCGGTTTTGGTCAGTGGGGGGGAGGGATGTAATGCACCCTGTGCACCCCCCCCCCTGCTGCCTACGCTTCTGCGGAAAATGTGGAACAGGCTTAGCTCTAGTTTGTGTTCCGTTGTCAAGTGACAAGTCAAAACAGAAGTTTGCAATCCTCCAGAACGTTTTTCCGTCGAAAACGCAATGAATTCTTAAAACAAAAAAGGTGTAGTATGTTTGTATACTCACCTCCAAGACCGGAAAGACAGAGCTAAATGTTTTGTAACCCTCTTTTAATGGCCTGCAAGCACGTTTTTAAAGTAATGAAATAATCAATCATAAGCCAGAGTACAACAATAATCTACTCAGGTGCGTTCCATTTTTATTTGCCTTCCTAAAGTACCGAAGAAGGGCGGGTGTGAGGTATGTTACTAAAGGGATGGAAGGCACCAGTAATTAGTTAGACTAAAACGAATTACTCATCTTTCCTTACGAATCAAAACAAAACAATTAAAACCATTAACAGAAATTCTATTTTTGGTTTAATTAGCTTAAGTCGATACATTATATACTGACTACCGATAATATTGGAAGAATTGGTAATTCAAGCTAAATAAAAGGGGGGTTTTATCTCAGGGTAATCATCGAAGGCGATGTCACAATAATTTGGCAGCGAGGCTGGTACAAAAAATGTGTGGGGTGCTAATAAAGCTATACTTTGATTTAAAAACAAGAATATAAAAACCTGTTTGCATAATCCAATACAAATGTAGATCATATATTTATGGATTAGTATTTGTTATCAATTGAGAAATAAAAGAACCTGGACACCAAGTAAAATTATTCCCAGTCCACCGTTAGAAAACGTCCGTGATTCTGCCAGGTTACTAGGCCACAGTGTTTACAAAATGGCAGGACACATTCCTTTTCTATCGACTACTTCAGTATTTATTTCAGAAAAAGTTTTTGAAAATGGATAATGAGCTAATGAAAACACTCAAGCCGCGATACTGGATAAGAGGGACAGACTGCAGTCTTATTCCAGGCAACAAAGAGATTGACTTGTATGAAGAACCACTTCACTCGCCACAACTCTGCAGTTTTAGGTCGCCTTTGCACAGTTGCATCAATTCTGGTCTCAGTTGAGACTTTAGAGCCACCGTTGGAATTCTAACTTTCACCTCCAGCCGTGTCCAAATTCGTTGTTAGTGAGCCTTTTGGAGAATCGAATTTTTGTTATGTTTATCGGTATTTCTCTGCAATGGATGTTCGTACATGCTTGCAACTTGGCCAACGGGAAGAATATTTATGTCTCGCGGAGAAAACGGAGTTTTGATGGAAGTCGAAGTTTTGAGGGCGAGATCAGTAAAGGTAGGTTGATACTTAGTTGCCAGCCTTAGCCTTTCTCTTTTTGTATCCTTATATATCACACAGTAGTCTGTACTTCTCGCTTGTTCGAAACAGCTCAAATTCAGAATTCTGGCGCCCCAGATCGACAACACAAACACTAATAAATGAGACTAAGATAATATTTTGATTTTCTTTCATTATCACCTCATAAATTTTGTAGCTTTCGTGATTCGACTTTCGTGTTACTATACGAGTTTACCGACCGTTACATATTTTTAAATAATTAAAATTATGTTGCCAAATTATGCCATGTTGCATCGTATTTTAACATTTTCATGACCACTGTTACGGCCTGGGCCACCTGTGGCCTTTGGTGTACTGGGAATTGCGATCAACAGTCTAAAACGAGTAATGTCGACAACAATGGCTACTCAGACATTCTCGAAGGGTTTTTATCAGTGTTAAAGAAAAATAAAAGGATAGAGTGGCGGAAAGCTCAAGAAGGATATGGCAAGGTGAATGTGTCGAAGGCGACGCGAGAGCAAGAAAGACAGAAATGTCAAAAATTAATTATCGCTGGCCCAATTTTACGACCTGTTTAAATTGTAATCCAATATCAAGTGAATTCACTGCAATCATTAACTTATCCATACTGACCCGAGCGGTTGAGAAACATTCGTATTAAAATATCAACTTCTGCTATGTTTCACAATGTCAGAATTCTTGCTTTCTTGCCATGCCCCCCAGTTTTCTCCCCAGTTTTTTTGTTTACTATACTACTGCTTCATAGAAAGCGATGGTTACCGACCATGTCAGCTTAAACAAATTGTCCATGGGTCCATCCGATTGTCCATCAGTTGTCTGCATTTTCGAAAAAATATACCCTTAAGTGAGATTTAAGATGCGTTAAGTTTTGCTAAGCAAAAAAAATTCTGTGTGAAGGCCTAAATAAAAAGTTAAGAAAAATTTCTTAGCATCCAATCAAAGGCGGCAACATGAAACTTTTCTTCTTAAAAATAAGTACTACGTTCTATTATTGAGGCGGTGGTTTTTTTTAAATGCCTTTAATTGTGATGCTGCAGAATTAAGTAAGTTCTGTATAATCAATATTTTAATAGTCAAAAACTTTTGTGATCACGCAACTTGTGACTTGAGTTGACCCAGAGGGGGTCCGATGGTTTCGTACGGTACATGTACGCAATGCTGTTTTTGGTTGATCCTCACTTTACATTTTGTTCCTTATTCTAAAAAGAACAAATAATATATATAATCGATGTGAAAAAAGATGTCACGTTCAGCAAATTGCCCCAAATTTGTTTCCAATGGCGTTTAAAACACTGGAAAGACGTTTTCAGACAAACTAATTTTCCAGTAAGTCTTTTAACTTTTGGTTCACTGCCCTGGATAAATTTCAACAAGCACCTGTGAAAAGAAAAGACTTTCGTTTTCCAAGTTTATCGGAGAGCGAGCAAGAAAAGTTGGTCGATGGAAGGCATTTAGGATCAACAAAATGCTCTAATGCGCACAGAGTAAAAGCGTTTACAACAGCAATTTTTGTTAATGATTCGGAATTTTACTGTTTTGTTATTACTCTAACAGTTTTAGATACGAAAACATAAGGGTAAAATTGAAATAAACTGTTTAGCTTAGCTTGGAACAGATCATGCAGGAAAGAACATGGCCGCTTCAGTATTCCTGCGCTCAGAAAACTTCGAAACCATTTTGAAAATCCTCTGAAAACTTGAACTTTGAACTTCACACTTATGAAATAAAACATGTTCTCCGTGCCTTCATAGCCTGGTGAAAACCGAGGCGAGCGTTTGGCTCGACTGCGTCTCGGGTTTTCACTGATCTGCTATCGAATTCTCACAAACTTTCGCCTCGGTTTTCACCAGGCTATGAAGGCACTGAGAACATGTTTTATTTCATAAGTGTGAAGTTCAAAATGTTTTCAGAGGATTTTCAAAAAGTTTTCTGAGCGCCGGAACACTGAAGCGGCCATGTTCTTTCCTGCATGACAATGAGGCATGTCAGACCGTTACAATCTTGGATCCCACGTTAAGTTAAGCTCGCTTTTGGCATTTCCAACAGAGCCCCAAATCTGTATTTTCCTTAAAATATTTTTTGTGACTTGCTATTAAGTCTCGGTCTCAGATTTTTCATATCGCAATAAACTTCTTGGTCTCAGAATATTCATTGCTTTCCAAAGCCTCTTCAGGCTCGGATTCGGTTAAAAAGGCCGTCCTGGTATCTCGGATACAGTCTGGCTGTTACCATTTGCCACCCCAATTTAAACTAAGAACACTCAGTATCAGACCTAACGTTACTACAGGCTGGCAGAAGGCATAAGTTTTAATCTTATTGCTGTACATACATTCACTCAGCAGTTTTGTACTTGCTCTATACACCAAAAACTCGACTCACCGTACTTGTTAAAAATACTGAAGATAATCAAATAGATCCAAACTTGTTTTATGAAGGCTTTATAAAATTAAAATTGTGTAAAACCAAACGTTTTGGACATAAAATATCGTCCTCGGGTCTTCAAAAACATTTGGTTTTTTCACAATTCTAACTTGATACAGCCTTGGTAATTTTATCCTTTTACCTATTTTAGCGAACATGTATGTCAAATACTCAAAAACTTTTGTGATTTTTCAAAATATCTATTATAAAAGTTTTGCCTCACAGGTATAATGATATATTGTTAAGTCTAGTCACTATCTTTAATTTGAGCGAACCTATACAGTTGCACAAAAGTTCGTTATTCTAGAAAAAATTCGCAAAATCTCGATTTTTGAAATAGTTGTAAGATAACTGATGGAATTGCAATAGTATCAAATTTTGAATTTGAAACAGTAAGTCATCCCTGTGCGATTGTGTTAAGTACTGACCACGATCACTGACAATCGTGCAGAAAAACGTCAGCAAATGTATCACACTAATATATTTCTCTTCAACGCCTTGATTTTGAGTGCCGCAACGAGCGAAACTAACCGTCCACGTTTGTTTCATAGCTCTTTGTTTGAGGAAGTAGTTGAAAAACAACTGACGTTTGTTATTAACTTCAAACTAGTTTTCAAAAGAACTGTTTATTACGTCAGGAAATAAATGTTTCATAGCTACCTTATGTTTATATTTTTGCCGTTAGAAAATTTAAGGAAGTTCTTGTGCATAGTTTTTAAATCCAGAATTTGAAATTCTCAATAACATCTACAAATATTTTTTTATTAAAATATCTAATTTTTGATATCAGGCTGAACGTCCTTGAAGAGTTTTCTCAAATGCTCTTAAAGTTTTCTTAAACAATTATATAATTGTTATCTGTTGTGTATGCAGCAGTTGTACATACAAACCAAATGAAAGCACAAATAAGCTTTACCGCATGAATAGACCACGGGCTACCATTGCACGGCCATTCAAAACCTAATGAGTTGCAATCACGACCGGCACTAACAGTGTTTTTTAATTACTGCATTCTTAGTACTTTTAACTACATCTTGTCTCGGAAACATTAGGACACAGAAGAGGTCGGCAAAATAATAAGTCTTTTTAAGCCTAAGAAGTTAACTTACGAAATATTTCAAATATAACCTGATTGCAGTTTTGAATCTTTTTTATACCTTTCGGAAACCCTAACATGAACGAAAGTAACGCTAACAGCTGTGGCTGTAATTATGAATTGTCCAACTTCTGGTTAATTAACTGCTGTTTTCGGTGTTTCTACAAATTACCTGTCACTGTCTCTAACAAAATGATTACAATATTAATTGCTTGCACCGTCAATCGGCCTAATCTCTACGGCTTCCTTACAAGACACTTATTTGAACAGCTGATGTTTTTTTTAAGAAACCTTACATTTAGTTGTATATCAGTATACAGGCTTACGGCAGCCAATACGAACAGCCGTTATATAATGATAGAATAAACATGTTTAGATAACGAGAGCTTTTTAATTTTGTTTCTATTTATATTTCATCTGAACAACATTTGAAAGCTATTAGTTTTGCAATTTTTAGATTAAATAAAAATTGTCGTAGGACGGATGTCATATATGTACCTTTAACCCATCAGTGCAGGTTTAAGATTCTACCCAAATTAGTAAATGATCTCATTCGTCGGGCATAAATACCAACGGAAGTTGACTGAGGTAAAGCAAACAACACAGACTGAAACAAAAATAGTGAGAAAAAAATCAATCTTTGTTATTATAAGAGCAACTGTTTAGGAACAACGGGGTTGAGATTGGCCAGAGTTTAAGAAGAACTGATGGGCGGGGTTGATAGCCTTTTTTAACTTAACTTAGCTTCGATCTTTATTTTGAAAATAGAGAAAGGATAAAAAAATGGTTCACAGAGTTTTTCCTTCAAACATTTTCATTGCTTAAAATTATGTGCTGCACACGAAATCCTGCCCTGAAGTTATTTTCCCGAAATTATTTAGTCATTTCGTGGAAAATCGTCTCGGCCGGAAACAGTAAACCACTCATAAAAGTACTAAGAACCGAGAACAATTTGAGTAATATCTCGCTAAAAAATTAACGGAACAAAGAGTGTCGGACAAATTTACTGGTTCTTCAGTATAAAAAACCGGTTATTTGAAAACTTTAACTTCGATTTGCTTCAGCCGGCGTTTAGTTTAGCTACACAATTTTATTGAGTCCTCATCTTTGATCATGACAAATAGTGTTTAAAGACTGTCACTTTACTAGTCTTTTACTTATCAAAATCTGCTACATTATTTGGCAATCAACTTTGACTCTTTAGAAAGATTTCGTCAGCAGAAGGCTTCGGTACTTCATTGCGATTCAAATAGTTTGTGTTTCCAGCGCTTGTTTAATTTGTAAAACTTCTAACTTTTTCTTTCGATTTCATCGTCCATAGTTTCATAAAAGTAGAGAATCCAAATGTTTAATTTCTAAGTTTCGCCTCTTTTTTTATGCATCAAGTAGCGAACATACACCATAGTCTTAGAAAAAAGTATAAAAAGCGCATGTTTTACAGCTAGATAATTTATTGTAGTTTTCAAAAAAATAAGAAACCTTTTATATGCAAATTGCAAGCTAACCAAATACGAATAAAAAACATAAAAGATGAGTCATTAACTCGTTTTAATTTGGGACAAAAGGTTCGGCTTTTCTGTGTAACAAATAAAACGTTTCGTTTGAAGTTCTAAAAACTGTTTAACGAAACTCAAATGGTTTATCAATTTCATTACTTACTTCACCGTTATAAGCAAATATTGGTTAATTACCACACTGTGTTTTCAAATTCCCGAAAATGTGTTCTGTATATTTGAAGATTTTAGATAAACAGCTCTCAATACGCTTGAAGTTCATTTATGGCTCTCTATGAACAAGCTCATTCGAAAAAGGTTGACACCTTTTTATAATTTTTGTGGAAAACATCTATTGAAAATGTTTTGCATAACACTTAGTATTCTAGCAAAATAATGAACTTTCAATGACAGCCTAAGACTTTAGATACCTTTCAATGGACACCCATTAACCGTTTTTTGTTCTCTGTATAAACAGTTCCTACCAGTTTGTAAAGTTCGGATACAATTCTAGACAATTTCTTTTCACTATGTAACACTCGCTCATTGATTAAGCCTGAAACAGTCTCTTAGCACTTATCTTGTCCTTTTTGCGACGTCTTTGTGTATGAAAAAGCTTTTGTGCTTGTTGGGTATAAATACAATTTTCTGCTTGTTGTTTTCGTCAGTTGATTTTTTGTAACCTCTTCGGTATGAGGGGCTTACTGATTCTAGCCGTGTGCCTTTGGGCCACTGTTCGAGCTCACGAAGGTAAGTGATGTCGGTTTTTTCTTGGTATAGAATTTAAAAAAAACCTCCTTTACTTTAATTTTGTTGATTTTTCCTTGGACGGTTACTAAAGAGTTTAAGGCTTTTGAAGTCTACTCAACAGTCACCCAATAAACTTCTTTGTTTTTTATGCACACTTCTGATTAACTGAATGGTTTATCTGGATAAGAAAATGATAAGATCCATACTTAGTAACATGTAGCATTGATAAGCTACAAAAGAGATAAATGGGAAAAACTTTCGTAAGTTTTCTATCAAAAAACTCTGATTTAAAACATGGCTGTGTGTTCTCGAGTCAGGCTAACAAAAACATTTCTGCTGCTCCTGTTTCTTGTCTGATTCTTCCTCTTGTTGTTTTAGAAGAAAACAGCAATGTTGTGGATCCAGACCTAGTTGATGGTGATATCAAGTTAACTCCTGAGGAGAAAGCTCTAGGAAGAGGTTCTGTTCCTAAAAGATTATGGCCTGGCGGAGTGTTTGTGTACGAAATCGATTCTACTCTTGGTAAGAAAGCTTATTTATAAAAATTGTATTATTTTTACCCCCTTTTTTGACTGCATGACGTCGTCCAGTGTTCAACTTGTTCTACTTTTTTACAAATAGTGTTTCAGCCCACTTCGAGTAATCCGTTCTTCATTGTCGTCGGCTTCTTGTGAACTGAGGAAATGTAGCCTTCTTTTCTTGTTATCTGTGTTAGATATTTGAAAAGAAATGCGTCTCTCTCTCTCTCTCGATCTCTCTCTCTTTCTCTCTGCATTTCATCAAAAATACTTCTTCGTAGGCAAGTGAATCAACAGAACTTTTTAAAATTACTTCTAGTCAATGAACCAAGGGCTATAAGGGCACTTAATGCAGCCATGGCAGACTGGAGTAGATCTACCTGCATCACGTTTAAGAAACGGACCAATGAGGCAGCGTACGCGTCGTTCTTCAAAGGTTCTGGGTAAGTGAGTTACACTCGTAGTTTGATTTCCAGTGCCCTTCGATCCATCTTGAAAGGTAACACGACACGACTAGATATTTAACAATCATTAACAAATGATGTAATATAATACGGCACGGCGTTATGTATGAAACATTCACGATACGATCTAATATCTGGTACGCTATAGATATAGCATGGCAAAATATTGTATTGTAACTTAGGATAGCACAGGTGTATACATGATATAGCTGATTTATGTATGTGCAATACAGCGTACGTTCCCATTCGATCTTCTTTCAAGAAATAGTTTGGTTTAAAACATCTTTCTTTACTTTTTCAGATGCTGGTCCTATGTGGGACGAACTGGTAAAAAGCAGCAAATCTCACTAGCAGGGGAATGCTGGGGAAAAGGAACGGTTATCCATGAGATCGGTAAGTATGGTTTAAATATTATTTTTCCCTGCAAATCTGTGTAGATACAAAATTGTTTTAAGCCCAAATCACTAACACAAGCATAGTTCTTGCATCGACTTTAACCTTTCAACTGTTTAGTAAAAACAGATATTGTTCTTTTTGTTTTATTTTCAGAAACCAAACTTGGTCTGGTTTTATAAGATTAAAAGAAAGCTTGTCGACAATAGCTTTAATAGGTTCAATTTATCGTTGAGAATCATTTTCTTTGAAATGAAACTAAACCCAATATTTTACCTTGTCAGCTTTTCAGTTTTATGGCTGGTTTATCGCTTCCGCTTGATAATGCTCTTAGAACCTCGATTTGACTCTTAGTTTAAACTGTAAAATAGACATATAATGCCTTGAAGTTATAGACTCTCTCCAGTCCCTTTCACGTGTACTGATGCAATTGTATACTATTGTGTTGCCTTGTCAACGCTCAACAGGTCATGCGTTGGGCTATCTGCACGAGCAGTCCCGCCCGGACAGAGATAATTTTGTGGAAATTAAATTCGAAAACATCAAAGCCGGTGAGATATCTTAAACTACTTTAGTTAGATTATGGAAGATGCCATCTTTCTGTCAGTTATATATCAAATATAGCTCAAGATGGTGTTTCTTGCAATTTCCAACTTACAATGTAGGCAAAGTATTTTTCTTCGTACATTATCTGTTACAAACCACCCTTAAAAACTAAATATCTTGAAAGCTAGCAAGTCCGAAAAGCGTATGATTCAAATGCTAGTTATCTAACTAACCACCTCGCAAAAATAATTTAGTATCATTTATCATCAACCAACTTCTACTTCCATCGTTTGTCAAGTGCCAAACAAACCATTGTGTTATGATTTATTCAGGAAAAGAAGGTAATTTCAGGAAGTCAACCTCTGTAAACTCCTTTGGTACGCCGTATGACTATGGATCCATAATGCACTACGGAGCCAGGTACTTCAGCAAGAATGGACAGCCCACAATTGTTCCAAAGAAGCCCGGGGTACGTATACGAAACATTCCAAGATCAATAGCTTTCACTGCTTGCTTAAGACCCAAAGAATCGCAAAGTTGGCTGTTGACGTTAAGTTGCCAACAATCATTTCGCCCATTCAGGGACTGCGGAGGGTAATCGGGCTACAGCCCTACCACGTTTATTTTTCTAGAGCTCCCGTTACCAAGGAAAAAATATGGATTTTACTACTTGAAACTTTGGCACTTCGAGCAGGTTTAAGGCATAGCAAGGATTTTTTTTTGTATATGACGTTTTGACTCAATGATCACTAGAAAACAACAGCAGGGAATAAGACTATTGTTCCCCTTCGAGGTCTGTGGAGAATTTAACGTCCTTTTTGCGGGAAGACGCAAAAGTCTAAACAGCTTGAAGATGTTGAAGTAAAGTCAGCAACTTCCTCTCAGTTATTTCAAGAACCTGAGTGAGTCAAGGTCTGGCACCGGGAATCGAAACCGGGTCTTCCAACTGGGCTAACCATGCTGCGGTAAATAAGGTTTATTCAGCACAATGATACTATTAAATAGTATACTAAGTGAGGACGTCTATGTTACATTTTTCAAGGTTCAAGATGGTACGCAAATGCAAGTTAGACTTTTCGTTTGCTGCTTGAGTTTGTGTAAGGGTTTATAAGTAATTTAAAAAAACTACTACTAAAACCTTGATTTGTGTTAATAACGTAGTTTGCTAAACACAGGGTGATCATCTATGATTTTGATATCATGAACACTGTCAAATTGACAACTTTCGAAATTTATCAGTGAAAACGTTTTTCTTCTATTGAAGAAACTTAAAACAAAACAGGATAATGATATGAACAATAAAAAACACACTAATGATATTGACAATACTTATGCTTAATTCTTTGCAATTAGACTTTAACTTCACTGTGCAATATTTTTCAATTTCAGGTTACAATTGGGCAAAGATCAGGCCTGAGTGCCATTGACATTCGTCAAATGAATTTGATGTACAATTGCAAGGGTAACTATTTTACTTGAGACTAAACTTTTTTCACGTTGCTAAATCTCAGTTTACCTTATTGTTAGTAATTCTAGCGGCTATTAAAAATAGCTAATACTTAGTACTCGCTAAAATTAGCTAGTGCTAAAATTAAGGTTCTATGCATTATCTCCATACCCCTCCCTCCGCGTTATAAAAAAAATTAACGATGCATTTAAGTCCATTTTCAAAGTTAATGAACGCTATACTTATACTATCCTAATATTCATACCTATTTTTATCTGGTACCTATTAAGGTAGATACAATTTGTTGTGTTTTAAATAAAAAATTCCTAAAAACCGCTAAAATAAGTTGTTCTTTCTCAGACAAATTCGCTGAATTTAGTAGCAACTTAAAATCTTAACCTTCAAGGTATCATTAAAATCGATACAAGAAAAAAAATTTGCAAAACTTTGGGTTAATCTGGCAAGAAACAAAGCCTAATCAGCTAAAACAAAAGAGCTTATAAAATATTTTAATCTTAAACGCTTTTGAAAGCATGCTATACATGGGTATCGTCATAAGTACAAACTTCATCAAAGAATCAGACAGATAAAGAAAAAAAAAGAAGAAAGGAACATCTTATAATGTTACTGCTTTTCTCGTACGTTCAAAATAAAGAATTCAACCTCTAGTTATGTGTGTGAAGCTGAAACTGTAATCTCTCAGGTTAAACATTATATAGTGCATATTCTGTACTGGTAATTGTCTCTGTCAGGTAATGCGTACCCTGTAGTAGTAGTTGTCCCTCTCAGGTTTTTTTAAATCTGTAGTGGTAATTGTATCACTCAGGTTTTGTGTAATCTGTGGTGGTAATTGTCCCCCTCAGGTTTCGTGTACTCTGTAGGGGTGATTGTCCCTCTCAGGTTTTGTGAAATCTGTAGTGGTGATTGTCCCTCTCAGGTTTTGTGAAATCTGTAGTGGTGATTGTATCTCTCAGGTTTTGTGTAATCTGTAGTGGTAATTGTCCCCCTCAGGTTTTGTGTACTCTGTAGTGGTGATTGTCCCTCTCAGGTTTTGTGAAATCTGTAGTGGTAACTGTCCCTCTCAGTTTGTATGTAATCTGTAGTGGTAATTGTATCACTCAGGTTTTGTGTAGTCTGTAGTGGTAATTGTCCCCCTCAGGTTTTATGTACTCTGTAGTGGTGATTGTCCCTCTCAGGTTTTGTGAAATCTGTAGTGGTGATTGTCCCTCTCAGGTTTTGTGAAATCTGTAGTGGTGATTGTATCTCTCAGGTTTTGTGTAATCTGTAGTGGTAATTGTCCCCCTCAGGTTTTGTGTACTCTGTAGTGGTGATTGTCCCTTTCAGGTTTTGTGTAATCTGTAGTGGTAATTGCCCTCCTCAGGTTTTGTGTACTCTGTAGTGGTTATTGTATCTCTCAGATTATGTGTAATCTGTAGTGGTAGTTGTATCTCTCAGGCTTTGTGTAATCTGTAGTGGTAGTTGTATCTCTCAGGTTTTGTGAAATCTGTAGTGGTAGTTGTATCTCTCAGGTTTTGTGTAGTCTGTAGTGGTAATTGTCCCCCTCAGGTTTTGTGTACTCTGTAGCGGTGATTGTCCCTCTCAGGTTTTGTGAAATCTGTAGTGGTGATTGTCCCTCTCAGGTTTTGTGAAATCTGTAGTGGTGATTGTAACTCTCAGGTTTTGTGTAATCTGTAGTGGTAGTTGCATCTCTCAGGTTTTGTGTAATCTGTAGTTGTAGTTGTATCTCTCAGGTTTTGTGTAATCTGTAGTGGTAGTTGTATCTCGCAGGTTTTGTGTAATCTGTAGTGGTAATTGCCCCCCTCAGGTTTTGTGTAATCTGTAGTAGTTATTGTATCTCTCAGGTTTTGTGTAATCTGTAGTGGTAGTTGTATCTCTCAGGTTTTGTGTAATCTGTAGTTGTAGTTGTATCTCTCAGGTTTTGTGTAATCTGTAGTGGTAGTTGTATCTCGCAGGTTTTGTGTAATCTGTAGTGGTAATTGCCCCCCTCAGGTTTTGTGTAATCTGTAGTAGTTATTGTATCTCTCAGGTTTTGTGTAATCTGTAGTAGTTATTGTATCTCTCAGATTTTGTGTAATCTGTAGTGGTAGTTGTATCTCTCAGGTTTTGTGTAATCTGTAGTGGTAGTTGTATCTCTCAGGTTTTGTGTAATATGTAGTGGTAATTGTATCTCTCAGGTTTTGTGTACTCTGTAGTAGTTATTGTATCTCTCAGGTTTTGTGTAATCTGTAGTGGTAGTTGTGTCTCTCAGGTTTTGTGTAATCTGTAGTGGTAGTTGTATCTCTCAGGTTTTGTGTAATCTGTAGTGATAGTTGTATCTCTCAGATTTTGTGTAATCTGTAGTGGTAGTTGTATCTCTCAGGTTTTGTGTAATCTGTAGTGGTAGTTGTATCTC
>JAOBAT010123297.1:0-29682 GCA_026413305.1 Hydrozoanthus tunicans
GGGGGTGGGGGACTCAAGATATAAAAGCTAAAAAGTCTCAACTAATTTGGTCCAGGTTGTCGTTTGTGGGTTTGATTCACACGAAGGCCAATCCTTCCTTTAGTTGGGTCAATAGCCTTGTTGATGCTGTAGATCAGCAAAACTCTGATTATTCCAATTTCATGTAAGTTTTTTATAATCAGTTCCCATTTTTCATTACCAAGTGTCTTGTATTATTGTCTTAGTCATTATGTAAGGAGAACTAAGGTGTTGAATGATCCTTACCAGGATAAGCTCCACAATTATCATACCAAGTGACCAAACATCCACCTATCGAGGAAACACACAAAACAAATGATTGAATGGCTATAGCTGAAGAGCTTGTTGCAATAACACTAAATTTGTTTTAACTTATTAAAACACTCACTGTCTTTTTAATAAAAAAAAAACAGAGATAATGACTGTACGCACTAGTAAAAGTATTTCTATTCATTCTCTGTTGCTATTTCGCTGTCAAGTCAAAATTTTAAAGAGTGTTTGAATAAATTAAATATCATTTTAATATAAATATGTATAAATATAACTTCACACAGAAAAAATGCTAGATCAAAACCACTTAAAACAGTGTCAAGAAACATCTGAAATGCGTTTAGCGAAGCTCGGCCCACCCAGAAGCTGGTGCCTAACCAAAATGCCTCCTCGCCCCAGCTGTGTGCCCCTCCTTTCCCCTTTTTCACAGTACCTTGGTTCCTGAAGGTCCATATATAGGTGAAAGGCCTGGACCAGAAGCAGCAACTTCAGGAGCCGTGTACTTTGGTGACCTGTGGCAAAAATTATTGCATGGTTTACAGGGAAGTAACAAATAATATTCACTTACTGTTAGTGTATACAGTCTTAGTGCTAATTAATAATTATCACGATTACTATATGTAACAGAAAGTTTACAGTATCTTAGCAAGTCTATGGTTAGAAATGTGTTCATGGTTGTGAAAAGGAATAGTTCAAAGGTTAAATTAGTTTCTTCAGAACTCCCATCAGTAATTATCATGACTACTGTATGTAACAGAAAGTTTACAATATCTTAGCAAGTCTGTGGTTAGAAATGTGTTCATGGTTGTGAAAAGGAATAGTTCAAAGTTAAATTAGTTTCTTCAGAACTCGCATTAATTATTTCTCACACAATAATTAATACAGTAACTGTACCTGTATTTTCCCCAGAGCAAAAATCAGGAGTACTGCAGCTCAAGACTTCTCAAACTTTATGTACCTTTTTAATATTTTTTAGTTAAACACCAAAAATCATCATTATATTAGTTTTCAGGCCTAATATCCGATGAGGTCTTGTTGCTCGAAAATTATACCCAGGCTTCTTCCACTGGCTAGATTGTCAGCAGACAGGAATAAACAAATGAATAACATGTGCCTTTCATCTGATTGGGTAGAAGAAACCAAAGAGAACATCCTAAGAGTATTTATTTCAAATTTTCAAGTTCAAAGCCTTTTAATTTAAGACCTCAGGGAGCAACTTTACCAATTTAAGACATTTTGAAGGCCTTAAAATTAATTTACAAAGAGGTTCATAATGACTTTAATGCCTAGGGAGACCCCTGAAAAATGCTGCTTATGACCCTGAAGTTCATTAACAGTTCCATATTGGGAAAAATAATACACTGACCCACTTACCCAACTGGAAAGGCGACCAAGGCGCCAGACCCTGTCATGTGGTACAGGCTACTTTTGGACAGCTTCCCACTACCCTATCATGATTCAGGGTTAGACTTTAAATATTCAAGAGACTAAGGATCTTAGATCTCAAATTTTTCTGGTCACAAGTCACATAGATTACATTTTTTTGCACTTAGACTCAAGATTCAAATAGCTAGACTCTGGCCAAAACATGAATAAAAGTCATAGTATATTAGAGAGTTAATTAATACATAAAACAGACCACACTAAGACATCGCAGTTAAGCAGATAATTTAAACTTTTTTGTCAGCAAGCTGGATTCTAAGGTTTAAAACTCCTCCTTAGAAGAACTAGTGAAAAAAGTTTGAAAATTTGGAAGTTTTAAACTTATTTAAAGTGCCTATAGCACTAACGTTTTACGACATCGTCACTTACACAAAATTGTAACAACTATAATTATCATTTTACTGGTATTTTCCTTTAATTATTCATACCTTTGTGTCAATCAAAACATTCTGTGGTGACAAATTTCTGTGAACAATACCATGGCTGTTCAAAAACGCAAGTCCATGCAGTACATCAAATGAAATTTGCCGAATATCTTTCAAGCTATAAGATAAGAAATTCAGATCAAAACTGCTTAGAATTAACATTGAAATTTAAATATACCTTGGAGAACTGTGCACACAATTATCATGAATTTATAAAAACTGCATTGTTATAAACATTTTTAAACTATGCAGCTAAATATTTTACCAATTCAACAGGCAGTGCACCAATTTCTTGCTGGTACAAAAAAATTATGAACTTTCTAACCCAAAGAGCCAGTGCATTAGCTAAATTCCTAATAATGTCAAGCCCCAATTACAAACAGACTGTAAGCAGGTTCACCTCAATTGTTTGTTTTCTATGATACATCTTGCTATGCTGTCCTGGTAATGTTCCTCTGCTACGATGATTCGTTCTGAAATATAACCATAAAACTCTGAGTAATCAATTTCAAGACAGATAAGTACTACATATTAGCATCAGCTATTATATGAACCAATGAAATTTCAATAAAAATTTGAAGTTTAAATAATGGCTGAGTATATTCATATATTGTGGCTTAAGTCAACTTCACTACCTTAAGTTGCTTGCTACAAACAGTCTTAAAATTTGTTCACATGTTGACTTTTTTATAATCCGTCAATCAATTTGCACAAGGTGATTTAGCTGCAGCATAATATGTGAATTTGAACCTTCTGGAATAATACATCAGGGACCGCGGAGCTATAGGGCTCAATGGGCTATAGCCCCACCAATAATTTTGCCAGATTTTTTTTTTGGTAGTTTGCTGAGCAACAAGGGTTCATTAACGTATTTTTCTTTCATTTTTGGACGTTAGAAAAATACTCTCTTTTCTCTCTCATTCGAAAAATAAAAGAAAAAGATGTATTACGAAACCTTTGCTGAACAACAATAAAAACACAATCATGATGAAATACGCCGACTATACCTAATTTTGACAGGTATGATGAACAATTGAAGATCAATTTTCTTTGAACTTGAAAAAATTGCAGTTTTGTTCGATGAGATAGTTTTCCACTGATTTAAATATTAAGCTTTTGTCAGTTATTATGACCAAACTTCATGCCATGTTTTTTTTGGTCCATTAATGTGCAGAAAAGTAGCAGAATGGTGTTAAATATTCAACCAAAGTTTTGCTAGAATTGATAAAATATATGCGTTTCCGGCGATTCCAGAAAGACTTAATTCGCTTCGCGCGAGCATCTTTAGCCCCACCAATGTAAAATACGCTCCGCGGTCCCTGTACATGCAGTAAGAAGTGAAACGTTCAGGTGCGCAGTATTCACTAGATAACCAGTTTCAGTTCCACTTCGATCAACAAAACAATTCACACATAACACAGTCTATCTAAAATTGCTTATAAAACTATTTTAGTACCATATTGAAATTATGACTAAAGGCCAAGCTAAATCAATTAACAAGAGTTTCAAAAATTTGCAACTAAGAATAACTTGGTCTTTCTCAATCAATCACAGGTGAACAATTGCAAAACTTGGTGTGAGCTGGTAGTGAGAAAAAACCTTAAATGCGTGGCTGCAAGGATATGGTCATAGGGACATACTAGGCAAACCTTTAAATGAAAGTTATAAAAAACTCATAATAAAATTAAGAACATTATCTAGTGAATTGAGAGATGAAAAAAGAAGAGTTTCTAATCGCATTGCGGCTGAGTTATCATATTCGCTTGGCTGACCAATGGAGTACACAAGCTGACAGCTCTGTCACTTCCTCGAAAAACCACCCCCCTCCCCAAAAAAACCCTAGCACGGCCTCCACCCCCTTGTAAACATTCTTAAGCTTGTCCATGTCCAGGAAATCAATACTTATACAAGCATTAAACAGTTCTGAAAGGTTTTCTTACCGTGCTTTGCTCTAAAAATTCCCAAATACTGGCAGACATTTTTGTGATAAAGCTGCTTCAAGACTTGAAACTTCCCCATAATGACGATGGAGTTGGGGGTAAGTGGCAAGCCATTGGTTCCGCACAAGTCTGTTGGATGCTCAGAAGCAAAGAAAGTCCAAATTCCGATATCGGCTTTATCTAACGTTCCCATTCCGTCCTGCTCAATTGATTAGTCTATCTAGAATGTAAAATAAATGACAGATTGACGGACCAACAGCCGCCATTTTTAGAAATGAAGATTAAAAACATGATGGCTTGGTTCCAGGCTACCTCTCGTCTTTTTTGTTTTCTGGAGACTGAAAATGAATCCTTACGTCTCTTCTTGGAAAACTGATGAAATCGTTTCACCAAATTTGTAATACAATTAACTTGAATGAGAGCTAGTTTTTGCCGACATTTGAAGGTTTTGGTATCAGTTCAAGTTCGTCGCTTTTCAAACTTGGAAGGGAAATCGTTAACAGTACCACTACGTCTTGTACCTCGTTGTGCACGTGGCGTAAACAACATGGCGGACCATGAACAAATTTCCGAGTATGGAAAGAGAGCAAGAGTTGCTGTAAGTATTTAGTTCCTTAGCAGAAGAAACAAAAGGTTTATTTAAACTTCTATTTAAGTTGATGATCACGAGAGAGGTGGAGGGAGCAATCGAGGAATAAGGGCAAGTGTGAAAAATAATTGTACTTCCGTTTTGAGATTTCTTAAGTGGAAAATGCAATATAAAATTTCATGCATAAAAGCGGTGGTAAAACTTCCGTACTCACCCATACTTAATTATTCATACAGTAATGGCCGTCAACTTCACATTTTCATACAGTTTATGGTCGCCAAACTCCACATTTTCGTTTCGGATTTCGGGAATTAAAAGATATAAATCCTTACCCAAATCCTAACCATTACTCTTACCAATGGATCTGAATTGAAGGCTTGTTTCAGTATTTGTGACCCGAGTAGATGTCAGATCTTTAATTTTGATAACCTAAATTGTTAATAATTATTCTGAAATTTTAACTTTACGAACAGGAAGATGAAGTTCTGAAACTAAAGAAGAGGATTGCAGCACTGAAGGCACAACTACCAGCTGAGGAAATTCCACAAAATGAAACCAAAGCCGGTCCAGAATTAGAAAAGCTTCAAGCAGAGAATGCAAAGCTAAAGTATCAAATAAATCAGCTAAGAAAAGTATGTTCATTTGTCATGATGACAAAAGTGTAACAATGATAGTTAACATCATCACCATCATCATCATCATTTTTATGATTTTTTTAAAATGTTTAGAAATCCTCGCAAATTTTCGAAAAGTTTGGAAAATGGCTAGAAAAAACGTTTAAAAATTTTCAGAAAACCTTCAAGAAACTTTGAAAGTATACAGTGCCCAATCAGCACCAAGTGATTTTACCCTATAAGAAAAAATGCCCCCATTGATATCTAATTAAATCAAAGTAATTTTGCTCTCGATATTATAAAGAAGAAATCAACAGCAATCAAGGACTAAATTTTAAAAGCAGCTGTAGTCTCAAAGATTTCAAATTTATCACAAAACTAGAGTGACTACACTTTACTAAATTGAGACATGTCTCGATACAGAAACCAGAGGTTTCATTGACTTACATGATCCAGAATAAAATAGACCTACTAAAAGAGTAACAAATATGATTAATATACTTGTATCAATTGGAGTGTTGCAAAATGCTGAAAGTAAAATGAGGGATCCTAAAAAATTCATGAGTTCCCAAAGAGTCATTGCCAGGCCATGAAGTGTTGATGTTAAACAAAAAATGATATATTTTAAAAGCTGTTGTTTTGAATTATTTATTTTTTGTAAAATAAATTTACTTTGAGTTAAAGGACTAGTTGTGTTTGTTTTCTTACAGTTTGTAGAAGAAGAAAAGTCCAAAGCAACAAGTGTTATGCCCAACATCCAGTTTGTGCTGAAGGAATTGTTTGCTGAGGCCATTAGGGTGGCTTTTCCAGACCTCGATTCTGCTCCTGTGGCAGTGCAGGCTGCACAGTCAGAAAAGTTTGGAGATTATCAGTGTAACAGTTCAATGGCCATAAGTCAGGTACAGCTGTTTGTACAGCATCATTAATTACTACTCATGATCCAGGCCTTTCACTTGGTGAAATAGCAGCTGTGCTAACAATTGCATGCCTAAACTTTCCTAGGTGTGTGATGGCATGCAATGGGCTTGATCAAACAGTATTTTAAGTCTAGAGCCAACAAAGTGTAATACAAATACAGACAGCTGGCATTTCTTGTTTAAACATATGAAGCAATACACAAATTTTAAAAAAGAGTTTATTTTTTGACCCTTAGCAATTCTGTTTTATTCTCTCTCAGTACTGTAACTACTGTTTTAACAAAATATACTTATCCAGAGATTTACTTCGCAATAGTCGCACCTTTGTATTACCTGCAGCAACAAATAATTACTGAAAAATTAACGCATTACATGCGGGGAAATTTAAGATCAAGGTGTGCAATTAAAAGCACTCCTAGGACTCTTTAGGCTTGTGCCAAGGTATGCATATGTGATGGCACACCTCTCGGCCTGATGATCACACTGTGCTTAGTGTTCTAGCTAGCTAAAAGAAATGATAGGGTGGCCCAATTTACATACATCAAATTAATATTCATGAATTCACCAGTGTTAACATTTAACTGATTTCTGCTATCAGACTGTTATTGCTGATTGGCCAGTGATTAATTTTGCTCAGAACGCACATGTGTTCATGTTTCAAGTGATCGTTCAAATGCTCAATAAAAATAAATTTTTTTGTTATTTTAACTATGGTTTCTTATGATAGTAAGGCAAAGACTATGAAAAAAAAGGGTTAAGATGAAAATGACAGGGTGCTTGGTCCTTTTGTTTTGGTGACTGTATTAATGAGGTGGTGATAAGGCAGGGTTCCACTGTAGTACAAGATTAATAATATTCACAGTTTATTAATGCTGAACATTACAGATGTTAAAAGGAAAGGGTGTGAAGGCAAATCCACAAGGTATTGCACAATCCATTATTGCCAAAGTTCCTGCTAATGACATCATTGAAAAGGTATGTACTGCCGGTATGCACAGTAACCAATAGGGAAGAGCAATTTGTTGTTTTGCGCATTGAAAGCATGCAGTGACATACCAAAGTGATGAAAAATACCAGCTGAAGTTACTTTTTTCTTAAACGATCCTGTCTGAATACTGTACCTTTTCAGTCTTCTGCCCTTAGAACTATACATTAACTGACCCAGTAATGCATTACAGTAGACTAGTTTACTAATGGTTTCATTGCAATACCACGTGATAGTTTAAGTTCACTTCATGGTTATATCTCCCATCCTACCAGTAAAAGGGGCCTAGCGAATTGTAAATCCAACTGTCTGAGATGCTTAGACAACATTTTGGAAAATCTGAGACAGAGACTAAAAATACCTGCACACCAAGTGAGTTACAAGCAAACTAGAGATTTTGATATCTGCAGGAAACACTGAGAATGCCAGAGAAATTTCGACACTGCAAGGTGAAGAAAATAAGAAATAGGAGACCTTACAGTAAGACATGACAAAAAGATGAGAAGATCCTGAAAACTAGCCATAATTTGCAGAGACTTTCATTTTTTAAAGGACCATTTGCTCAGCTAGTAAAGTCCTGCCTCAAAAACTGTGTTCACACTTTTTCAGCCTGTAAACTTTCTGATACATGCTTGGACTGTGGGCCGAACTGCATTTGATAATTAAGTGGCTTGGCCACAGAAGGCTCTGAGGTGCCTCATCTATATAATCACTTCTAGTATAACTATACTGCATGTGAAACACATGCAGTTATCAATTGAAAGTTAATTCTTCTTATTCTAGCTTGAAGTAGCTGGCCCAGGCTTCATAAATGTTCATCTCCGAAAACCTTATGTGACGGAGATGGTAACTGAGATTTTGGCACATGGTGTTCGTCCACCAGCTTTAGGAGGGGTAAAGCACAGATGTGTTGTCGACTTTTCATCGCCAAACATTGCCAAGGAGATGCACGTGGGACACTTGAGGTCAACAATCATTGGGGACAGCATCTGTCGGCTCTTGGAGTTCATTGGTCATGATGTTCTCCGGTTTGTGTCGATACAAGTTTTGTTCTTAGTTTACAAAATATCTGTGAAATACCGTAGAATTCCAAAAGTAAGGGGCGGGGGTAGAAAATAGGTCAACAACCATTAATTATTTTTGTTGAATTGCAGCTGAGTTTTGATTGCTTTTCTCTGCACCAGAATTGAGATCCTATTTTAAGAACCTAAGCAGCCTAAAAATGTGCTACCTACCATTTATATAATAAACTAGTCTAGTTTAGTTTATTGGAATGACACAGAGTTTTGTACCGACAGGATTAATCACATTGGAGACTGGGGGACACAGTTTGGAATGCTCATAGCTCACTTGCAGGACAAGTTCCCAGACTACTTACAGAAAACTCCACCAATTGCAGATCTGCAAAAGTTCTACAAGGTTAGTCTACAGTGTGTTCTTGAAATGCATTCTCGTCCAACTCCCTTCTACCTCACACAGCTTTTCAAACACCAACAAAAGCCATACAGTGTTGCTTGGGGTAAAGATTGGTTTTTGTGGCATGAGTATTTAGGCTTGCATTCCAACAAAACTCATACATAACAAGTATTTCAGCCACAGATATACAACAGGGAACGTTTTTCAGGATTCTCGGTGTTTACCAATTTACACAAGCGTGTATCTCCCGATACAGCAACCCCTCATTGTGAGGCTTACTTGCTTAATGTGTGAAAATAAACATAGTGCTTGTATGTAAAAGGCTTTAATTTAAATCCCACACAAAGGCAATAAGAATAGCACAACTGTAGTAGCAGTAGTAGTAGCCGAAGCTGTCACCCTCATAGTAGTCTTTTCCATCGTAGTAGTCAACATTGTTGCTATATTTGCCTTTGTCATCGTCACCACCACCACCATTGCAACTTGTAATGTGGTATGTAGAAGTAACTTGGAAAATAATGTGTGAAAATAAACATAGTGCTTGAATTTTAAGCGATTAGCAATCATGATAATTTAAGTATAAAACATTTTTGTATATACATCTGATCTGATCAAAAACCTTTTGCATTTGTATGGATAAAAACTATTTAACTGAAAAACCATACAAACATTGTTGTGTATTTGTTTCTAGGAATCAAAGGCTCGTTTTGATTCAGACGAGGAATTCAAAAAACGTGCATACGAACGAGTGGTGCAACTTCAGAATGGTGAAAAGGACGTTCGAAAGGCTTGGACAATGATCTGTGATGTCTCACGGCAAGGTATTGTGGACAATTAAAGTAGCAATTCATTTTCTGATTCCCCCCAGAAATAAAATCACCTTAAATTGCAATTGAAAACAAAATTTGCCGGAAGGACCGCAGCCAGCAGCTAATTTGAACCCTTGAAAATATCTTGGTTAATTCACAATTAATAGGTGCACTTACAGTAAAATTGCTCGTTGTTGTAGAGTTTGACAAGATCTACCAACGCTTAGACGTGACCATTAAAGAAAGAGGGGAGTCATTTTATCAACCACTCATGCCAAAAGTTGTGAGCAACCTGGATGCTCTCGGTAAGTTTTCACTTGTGAGAGTGGCTTGTGATTGGCTGGATACATTCACACGTACACGCATGGCCCGAACTTGCCACCTGTATGTAGGTGGCCAAAGCTACAAAAAAGCGAATGCTGGCTAAATAGAATCACATCCAATGCCTGGTTAGCCTAGTTGGTAAGGTGCCAGTCTTTCGTGCGGGAGGCCCAGGTTCGATTCCCGGTGCCGGACTCAGGGTCTTAAAATAACTGACGAGAAGTTGCTTTCTTGCTCCAACATCTGAAAACGGTTAGACCTTCGCGTCTTCTCTGATAAGGATGTCAAACTGTAGGCCCTCGGAGTCCAGTAATTGGGTTGTAAAACCTGTTTGGTTCTCCGACTACCTAAGAGTACTGAAGCTAAATAAACATAATGAAAATGAAAGAGTATATCCTTTTTAGACATAGTCAACGCACTGACTTTCTAACAGCTAATTAATAGTAATTTAAAGAAGACCGTAAATATTGCGTCCCTGTTATCTTAGTATAACTCTGGTGCCTTTGGTGACTTTTCCTTTAAGAAAAAAAGCTTTAAAAAACTATCCAAAACTTTGAAGTAATGCAAACTAATTATGTAAAAGAAATATTTGTTTTAAAGCTTTAAAAAACTATCCAAAACTTTGAAGTAATGCAAACTAATTAGTATGTAAAAGAAATATTTGTTTTAAACTTTATATTAGTGTTTTGTTGCTTTTTATTGAAAAAGTTTCATTGCTCTATTTTTCTCAAGGTAAGTCCAAGGTTGAAGAAGGCCGCAAGATCGTGTTCGTGGAGGGACATAATGTACCGATGACGATTGTAAAATCCGACGGCGGGTTTACTTATGACACGTCGGACCTGGCGGCTGTCAAACAGAGAATCGAGGACGAGAAAGGCACGTGGTTGATTTACGTCACAGATGCAGGGCAGGTAAGGCTACTGATTAGAAATGTTTCGTTGAGGGCGATCAGTGTTCATGATAATAGAAATTGTGTTGTGTATAAAGTGGTCAGTTAAAAGAGTTTCTAAACTTTAAAAATATCATATATTATACATAATATTAGATGTAATATAGGATATTTTTAAAGTTAAAATAACTCTTTTAAATGATCAGTCTATACATAACACATTTTGGTACTGATTAGATTTTTAGTGTAATAAAGAGTACGAGCCAAAGGAAGCTGGGGTGAAGATGCTTGTCGAGGGGACCTCAAGTTACGAGGGTGGGAACGTCTTAGACGACGGTTTTACAAGAAAGACACCTCTACTTGCCCATTTTGATCATGACATGGCTCGTTTGCTTTTTCTTTCGTCCGAGCGACGCTTTGTTTACGGAAAAAGACAAAAAAACTTCCTTCTGAAAAGTGAATGAAGATTGATAACGTTTTCTGTAGGTCGTTCTCGTTTTGGTAACAACTTCAAAACTTACGCTTTTCACGTTGTAGTTAGAGAGTTTACGCAACGAGGACGGCGACAATGGCGGCAAAGAACAATAGTGAATACAATAGCTGCACATAGTTTAAAAGTTTTAACTTTTTTCCTTCAGGAATACGAGCTTACTATTGCTTTTTATGCTTGTAGTCCGGTCACTTCCAGCTGGTGTTTGGGGCCGCAAAGGATGCCGGTTGGTGGGATCCGGCCCGAGTACGCATCGACCATGTTGGGTTTGGAGTTGTTTTAGGAGAAGACAAGTAAGTGATGTTTTAGTCAGTGAAGTGAGTATGAATCGAGTGTTTTAAAGGATATAAAATGGTTACAATGATGTCTTTGAGTGTGATGATGATAATGATGGTGGTAGATACAGATGATTGTGGCTTTGATAGTAATGAAATTGATAGCAGGTGGTTATAATGGTTATGATGGCAGTGCCAATAATAACTTACGACGGTAAAGATTATTTGAGGGATTATGCACAAACCTATGTGGCTTCAGTATGCGCTGTTAGTGACCGCACTGAGTTCCTTTAAGCACGCATGTGGTTGCATTACTCGTAATTTTGATCTTTTCAGCCACATCCAATATATAAGTTTGACATTTATGTTTGATGTGACGATTACTTTTAGTTTCTGCTAACAGAATTTATGTCTTTCTTACTTTTTAGTTCATTATAACCGAGAAAAACAGTTCTAGTTGGCGGGGATTTGAACAACAGAGGTTGAGTTAACTGAATTTGAATCTAAATTCAAATCCTGGAGGATTTGGATTTTGTTTGAATAAAAGGGGGTTTCGAGTTATATTGAATAAAAGGGGATTTCGTGTTATATTCGAGGGTTCAACTGTATTAATAGATGATAGATTAGCCATGATGTACTCGAAATCTAGCAACTTTCTTCTAGGAAAAAGTTCAAGACCCGATCTGGCGAAACTGTCCGTTTGATTGACCTAATGGATGAGGGTCTTCGGCGCGCTCTGGACAAGTTGAAGGAGAAAGAGAGGGACAAGGTATTCTGTTTTGCCTGCTTGTCCTGTACCTAACGGCAAAACGTCAGTTCTGATAGATATCCCTTAAGGGTAAAAGTTTATTTAAATCTCTTTAACTGAAAGAGGTACCTAACAGCAAAGTTTACTCATTTTGCCCGCTAAAAATCCCTTAAGATAACGGTTTATATAAAGCTCGTTGGCCCAAACTGGTGCTTGAAGCATAATGTTGGTTAAAGGGATATATTCAAAGCAGGGTATATTTTAAGCAGGGTTTATTTCAGTTTTAAAGAAGACAATATATAGTATGGTATAGTCAATAGCTGAGAATAATTATTCAATAAGCAAATATTTGTTAGATTGAAAGAACAGTGGCTTGATGCCTACCAGCCCTGGAAGAATATATTGAACAAGCACAAAAATTTGACCCCAAGGGTAAAAAACATGTCAATACAAAAATTGCAGGAAACGGTCCACTGGTTTAAAAATCTCGGTTCGC
Organism: Hydrozoanthus tunicans; assembly: GCA_026413305.1. Taxonomy (NCBI): domain Eukaryota; kingdom Metazoa; phylum Cnidaria; class Anthozoa; order Zoantharia; family Hydrozoanthidae; genus Hydrozoanthus; species Hydrozoanthus tunicans. The sequence continues at coordinate 12,646 of JAOBAT010123297.1, forward strand.
AGGCAACTCTGGGATCGATTCTTCCTCTGAGTCGTACTTAACCAGTTTCGTAATTCTTCAGGTACTCAGTGCGGAGGAACTGGCCGCTGCACAGGAGTCAGTGGCGTATGGCTGTATCAAATATGCTGACCTTGCACATAATCGCGTCAATGATTATGTGTTCTCGTTTGATAAGGTGAGTCGGCTGCGTTATTTTCGATCGTATACTTCGTCTCCTTGCACAATTGTCAACCTCGGAGTTTGTTAGTGGTAGAGAGCTTTTGTAAGTTCTTTTCAAGCTTCGTAAACTGATTCAAATCAGTTTACACCATCAGTTATTTCTCATTTCTTGGCATCTTGTTCAGTGGTTGATATAAACAACATCGCTCATTCCTATACTCTTCATTGCAAGGAAGAAATCACTCTTTATTTCCGTCAACTGGTTCAAAGTTTAGGGACTAATTTCCTATTCACTGGACACAGTCTCAAACCTACATTGAAAGAACTTTTATAAAATTTCAAAACTTTTTGCACGGCATGTACATCTACCTTCTACTCTCTCGTTTGAACAGTGCCGTAGCACGGCTTCAAATATTAGAGAGAACACAGTTACAAGATCGTGAGAAATATTGGGGGGAAGGTGACTACATCCTTTCTTGTACATTCTCTCATATATTTCTATTTTTGGGGGGGAGGGGACAATGGCAGCAGGCCACCGCCCCTGCTATGGCCCGGCTGAATAGGCAGCTGATTCGCTGTTTTTCTCTCAAAGATGTTGGACGACAAAGGAAACACAGCCGTCTACCTGCTGTATGCGTACACGAGGATAAGGTTTGGAACAATCTCGTTCACTATCACAACATTCTTACCGAGAACCATGTATTTCTTGCCAAGAACTTTCCGTACCTGAGAAAGGGATGAGCCCGCGGTTTGATTTTAGTTTTGTCAGGGTTCAAACGGGCCCAGGAAATCCTGAAAAATCATGGAAAATTTTTGAAGTTCAGGAAATTCCTGGAAAAGCCCTGGAACTTTTGTTTATCCCAGGAAAATATTGAAAAAACTAAATTCGCCAAATGGCATTTTTTTTTACGTTTCAAGTAACAGGTGATTGTAAACACCTAGTTTCATTCTGGGTTTTGAAAAGCCCTAGAAAAAATCTGGAAAAACAAACAACATCCCTGGAAAACCCTCGATTCCTGGAATTCTGAAGGTATACGAACCCTTTTTTTCTGGGACTTACCAAAGTGCAATTCCAGGAGCGTTCGTACTACACTGTTATTGGTCAATTAGAATTTAAAACTTTTTTCTACTCTGTGATTGGTCAGTTAGAATCATTATAGCCCAACACTTAGCTGGTATGTACTTAGACAGCTTAAACGTTCATCTGCAGGTCAATCCAGCGACTAGCTAGTGTCGACAAGGCAAAATTAGAGGCAAGTTTAAAGACGACAAAAATAACCCTTGAACATCCCAAGGAGTGGAAACTTGGGAAATGTCTCGTTCGCTTCCCGGAAATCATCACTCGAATTCTGGACGACCTGCTTATGCATCTACTGTGTGAGTACATGTACGAGCTGTGTACGACACTTACAGAGTTCTATGATAGCTGTTACTGCGTGGAGAAGGATCGCCAGACTGGAAAGATTATCAGCGTCGACATGAACAGGTTCCTGCTTCTTGAAGCAACGGCTCGCATTATGGAGACAGCCTTCAGTATCCTCGGAATTAAACCTGTTCCTAAAATGTAGCAACTGTGCCCAGTTTCGTCCTCCCCTCCGCCCAACTTTACTTCCCGCTTCACTTAAGACGAACGGACAAATAATGGTAGATTCCACTGCTCTCAAGCTCGCTTGTGGTCATAATATTGAAGGGTTTGCATGTTTATGTAACTTCACATTTCCCACTAAACGTTTGAAATTAAAAATTCAAACTTTATCGAAAGTCTCCGTTTGTGCTGAATTTGTTGTTGCAAAGACTCATGAAGTTTGAACGTCCAATATGTAGCTTGTAATTCGTGTTTGTAGTTTAAGCAGTTTGTAATACTAGTTTATTGCACTGCTATCGCTTTTGTTATCAAATCTGACAAGTTGACTTGGTTTGTTAGTTGCCTCAATTACTGGTTTACGCTTGTTGAACAAGAGAACGTTTGGTGAAAAAATGTCTTGCAGATCGCCAAATTTTCACATGCACTTTGGACTCCGTTTGAAAAATGTTCTTTTTTGTTAATAATACTTTAGTAGTTTTCATGCGACTCTTTTCGCGGTATTTAAAAACCACCAAACACTGGTCTTAACCCAGATATCGTCAGATTTCAAGCTCGCTGGTACTTTCTTTATGAGATTTTCCATTAGTATGAATTCGGAAGTATAGTCGATGGTTCTTTTGTCCGTATTGGAAAGAACAACGACGCAGAAGTTTTCTGGCCTGAAGGGAAGATACCCCACATCATAAAATAAAACAACGCGAAGATTTGTGGACTGAAAAGGCAGCGGACACAGAACTTAGGCTGATAACTTGTCTTCAAATTTTTACAAGTGTTCTCAACACAACCTGGCAAATGTCCGCCATTTCGTGATTTTAGAAAACCGCAAAAAAAAATGTCCGCGAAAGTTAATGAACTACCCAAACTATTACTATTAGGCGCGTTGTATTGCGCCCTGGTTACACAAAGATGTGTATAAATGTGTGTTTTATAATTATCTGTATACATTCATAACTAGTTATTCTTTTACAAGTATCATTATTGTTACGGTGTATTGTTTTTAGTGTGTGTAAGGTAAAAGGTAGAGTAGAAGCGAAACGATTGAGCGACAGCAATGAACGTTGCTTTATGTTTAGATTTTACAGGCCAATGACTGTTCACTTGAACTACTAAGACAGCAATTGCTACAGGCAAAAAAGGTCCAAAAATAATTGCGACCACAAACCGAATTGCCGTAGGGTTCCACCGGGTATTGTTGCATGACTTGTCAGAAGTTCCACTGATAAAAACCGCCTGGTACTCCTCATTGCAGCTGTTACTACAAACACTACCACGGCTCTTTTGTTGAAAGTCTTACAAGTAAGTCCCGTGCTTAAGGTGATATCTTAATTAATTAAGAGACACCAATATTGCATGTATTTGATATATTACATGATGGTATTTCACATGTACGCGTTTTAATTAGTGTTTATGTTCGGCTTAACATAAAAAAATTCTTATTATAAACTCGCGGAAGAACGAAACCGCATTTTCGCTTGTCCTCGCGGTCTAGATAAAATAAGAATACTTTCCCTTTCCTTAGAGTGAAAAATTAAGGTACTGAGAAACTGCTTGTATAGTTGAACTTTGATGTTTTAAACTTTTAACACTTTTTAAAATCAAATATAACAGCTTAGAAGAAAGTCAACTCGAGCGTGCTTTCAACTTAAAAGTAAGTTTGAAACTTTTAAACAATAACAGAAATAGCTTAGTTATGTTCCAAGGTAACTAACCTCAAAACACACAAATTAGTTGCGCTTTGGTTTGCGTGTCTACAAGAAGCACAAGTCGTGAACGCGTTAACTCGAGCTAAGTTTGCTTCATAAACTCCCAAATTCTTTAAACAAAATATCGATTTCTTCAATCATTTATCGACATAATAAGAAAAACAAAACTGCATATGAAGTTCTTTAACTTTCAGAAGTTTTCTTACTAAGCTATAGCTGTTTTCTGTATGTTATCAGTATCACTTGATCGATTCAACTTAAGGGTTGAAGAAGACCTGTTTATTTCGATCGTATGTTCCCATGTTTTTCACCAGGAAGTGATCAACACATAAGATATTATTTTAACGGCTTTAATATACCAAATATTTCAAACTTTCGCTTGTTTCTGACCGATCCTGGCCCGTTATAACTCACAATTTATCATAACACCAATTGAATTTTAAATTACAAGAACGCTAGCGTCTATTAAATTAGTTCTAAAAGGACTTGTTTCTTGTGTTCATCAGTAGTGTCTCACGCGTTTCAATAGGTTATAAACAGATTATTCGCAATATTCTGCTGAAAAGAAACATACCAAAACACTACACTGCCTTCTGCTTGTTGACAAGGTTGATTCTTTAACAAATGTGAAGTAAAACACAGTTTTGTAGCTCAATGAGGCGTAGCGGTAATTAATGCAAATTCTTGAAGTTAACGTTGTTAGTATGAATGCAAAATGTTTTTCAAAGCTTAGGCCAATTTACGTAAGGATCACAGTTTTAAAACTTACAGCAATGTTTAAGATTATGTTTTATCGATGTCTTCGTTCTTCAACCGTTAAACATAGTAAGTGTTTCTAAGGTTTTACGAAAACTTTTTAAAACGCGGTCCAACGGGGTAATCATAGAACTTTGACGCATTTCATCTAATGCTTGATCGAGTAACGGCGAGATTTGAAGAACTTCGTCCGTTTGAATCAAAGACACAAACCGTACAGGCAACAAAGCCAGAGTTTTTAGGCGCAATTTTGAGAAGCAGCAGTCAAAGTATCAAATTGACAAAGAAAAAAATATATTAACATAACTCTAATATCAGGCCCGTCGGAACGAAAGTCACTGACATTTTTTGGGGGGGGGGGCTGCGAAAATAGCGTAGAAGCGCATTCGGTGTTAAATTCGAAACTTTTGACATGGAAATCACGATGACGACAAAGTTATCGGGCAGCTGCAACTCCAAGCCCCCCCCCCACGTCTTCCGATGGGCCTGTAACGATCGTTGGAGTTGACGCGCCAGCATTCCTGCCCATGATTTTGTAAGATTGCGCATGCACTAACACGTAAGAAAATTATTCAATCATTTTAAAGACTTTAGTTATTGAGAACAGATTGTTGATAAAATCGTTTGAACTTGACTGTTTCAAATAGGAATCGTCTTTATTAAGACTTCGATACGCTTTCCCTGAAATCACGGGCTTCTATGTTTTTTTATTGAAATTGAAAAATCTGTCTTGCAATTGCAGATGTCGATCAGCACTTCGCTTTATTTTTAAATGTGACCTCAAAAGATTTTTAATGCACAAATATATGCAATTTGGCGACATTAGAGGAAAAAACAAAGCGTCATTATCTGCAATTATTTGTAATTTTTTTTTTCTGTTGTCATTTGCGTGTTTTTATAGTTCTTTCCAGAACTCTAAGTGGATCCTTAATTCAGTAGTATAGAAGGCTTTGCCGAACCCCTAAGCAATTAGAATAATGGCCAAAATCTTGAAACTTCCGAGCAATCAATAAACTTTGTTTTTCATTCCTTCGTTCTGTAACCACTAAAACTTAGCACAATGTCGAAGTTCTTAAAATTTCAACTAGACTAAAATATTTTTATTTCGGAAACTTTTCGGAGTCGGTATTTATGGCGGTGCTCCTTTGCTTGTTGTTCTAGATCTGCTGAGTTAAATAAAAAGTTTTGAAAACCCTCTGGGGAATAACTGGAGTAAATATTACAGCTCAGTACTAAAGGAATATTTAATATGCACGAATACAAAGTTTCAGGGTTAAGTTAAATGAACTCTCAAAAGGGACCAAAACACTTTGTGCCCAAGAAGTTATTATTAATATTAAAAAATAAGTGTTACTATTATTATCCTTTTAGAACGCAAAGATAAAACAGTTTTTAAACTTAAAACAGGACGTTGAGCAGAACTGTATGCCAAAACATTGAAAAAATCTTTTCTCCGCCTTTGTTATATGGAGTTTAGTACTACATTAGATTACCGGCAGGATTTATTCAAAATACAAACTGAACGTTTTATTGAAGAATTCTTTGACGAGTTGTAATAACATAGCTATTTATCTAGTAATTCAGCAATTAATCTGACTATACAAAAAACTGAAAAGGTTTTGCTAAGTAACAGAAGTCTTCCAAAACTGTTTTAGTAAAAGCCCAAATGTAGATTGAATATTTGTTGGTAAAGGAAATGTCCTTGTTGCAATCGTCCCACCTTCATTTCCTTTCTAGTCAGCAGGTGACCGTCTAATCTCTCGATGAAATCTTAAAACATTTGTATGATATGTTAAAACACCAGCTAGTTCAACCAAAACAGAATCGATTTGTTTTAGAATACTTAGAATGTTTAGTTTTAGTCTAACGTTATATTCCGTGAGCCTGCTTCACCGGATAGACGTGTATAACACTTTTTCAGACAAAAAGAGAAACACGTATGTGGCAATCTGTCTACAATTATAGTTGCAAAACTGTGTAAAACAACTTTGAAAAAGTAAGTCTTAAAACGGAAAAGTTATCTAAAAGGTAAGTTCGAAACTTTACTTCAAAGCTGACAACAGTTCAGTTAATATTTATTTGTAGAAGTGTGATAAGCAATTTTTACAAAGTACGACACTTGACCGCAGTTAAGAACATCGCAAACGCCGACACACCAACGATCTACACCTAACGAGATCAATTGGCTTGTGTCTTATATCCGAACAAAAGCCTGTTTGTTTACATGCAGAGATGCGTTCTTATAAAAGTAATCAATGAAGATCACGATTATCTAAAAGTTCAGATCAACGAAATCACCCAGAGTATAGCAAAAGTTAGAGTGTTTATTAAATCATTTCAATACATTTGTTACATTAACAATAAACAATACCCCATGAATTAAAAACAACTGAAAGCACTTATGGACATGTTACCCAAAGACATTTTATATCTAAAGCTTAGTAGTCCACATTCCTATGCCCTTGGATTAAATACTCAGTAGAGCTCACGAACCTTGAGATTGCTTTGATATGACGAAAACTCATCTCATTCTGGTAAAAACAAAAGAACATTCTGCCAATGCTTCAAAATACTAGTATTGTTTACTATAAGTCAGTTTGAACTTCTCGCCAATCTGACAATTAAATTTTCACACAAACGTTAATTGTCTTTTTTACAGAATGGCAAAAACTGGAGTTGCGTTCTCTGGTGGAGGTTTAAGGTCAGCAGCCTTCTGTTCCGGTGTCATGCGCCGAACATTACAGAAAGAGTCCCGGATCGACTACTTCAGCTGTGTCTCGGGAGGAGGCATGCTGGCTTCGGCATATGTAGACTGGAAATTTAGACATAGTCAGACCGACGATCCAAAATGGCACAAGGAATTTTTTGAGCATTTTAGGAAACGATTTGGAGCATTTGTGAACTGCAGTAACTGTTGTGTTGGCTTTCTTGACTTGCTCTTAATTCTTATCATGGTTTTTCTTCTTTCAATCGTATTCCCTTTCCTTCTCTGGTCCTCCCTTGCCGGACCTGTTGCTTATGTGATAGATTTTGCTTTTGGACGGATTCTAAGAGGAAATTTTATTTGTAGAGTCAATGGGACGGTCATAGTCGATTCCGAAGCAGATAGCTGCGAAGCAGACAACGAAGCCATTCGACCCGTCCACACGCTTTTACTCGCTTTGGCAGGTTTCTCTCTGTTCATCTACTTGATAAAATTCTTTGTCGGACAAAGATTGTTTCCCTTCTTCGACTTTCTTCAGAAAGCTGCGGGTTTTGTACTCCTAATGTTGTTGATTCCATGGATCCAACAACAGTTTGATGTCATATTGAACTCAGTGTGGTTCCAATTGCTTCTGATTGGTGGAAGTGCTCTTGTAATCTTAAGTCTTCCTCCCTTTAGAGGAATGGCGTCCCTGGTGATTATGGTCTATCTATATGCCGATATTGTAAGATGGAGAGTGTTCAAAGTTCCTCTTCCCGTTCTTAACTTGAGGTACAAACCTGAGTATTTTTCATATTTCATATGGGCATCAGCGGTGATTCTCATCCTAATGCCCGTTATTGGTGTCATCCAGAAAGGAATGCTGCATGCATTTTCCAGGTGAGTCAAACATTTTGTAAATTCAATTGCTGGGTTATAACATGAAAAACAGGAATATTCTCTTTAACTCAAGCCGTAGTCGGAAGTTTCATCAAAGCCCTCGGCTCCCATCCAAAAGCCTTTATTAATGAAGTGGTCTGGTTTTAGTGTCCAGACTTCCCTAAGTACAAGACTATAAATAGCTTCTCTGATTTTTTGTGCTTTTCAATTGGTCCCATGGTCAATTATTTTATTAGTTGCTGTATCTCAAGGTAACAAAACAACAGACTGCTCCGTGGCACGGGAATAACAAAGAAATCACAGGATATGAACAATTAACATTAGCAATAGTTCAAAACTGGTTAAGGCGAAGACTTACTAAAGAGCTGTATGTCGCTGCCTATTGTCCAGAATCGGATAGACAAGTATAATTATTGAACCTAAGGGCGTCGGAATTGCCTAATACACCCTATCAAAGCAACCCTTTGCCAGTTACTCCTTGAACTGGATGAAGATGAAAATAATTGTTCGAAAACGTTTGGAAACTATTCTAAACTTAAAGTTTCTTTGCGTCTTTTCTATATGTAGGTGGAAACTACAAAGGGCATTTTATACAAGAGAAAGTACAGGATGGAGCGGATGCGCCGGCATTGGTTGTTCAGATTTCTTTCCGCTTCCTCAGCGGCGTCCTACGCATGACATGGAAGCCAGGAATCGACCGCTGACCCTAGGTGACTTAGAGTACATGAAGCCAGAGTACATTTGTAACGTGTTGGTGGATAATTGGCAGATCGAGAGGGCACCAAATAAGCCGAAGTACGAGCTATTAAACTTAGCTCCAACGGTCATTGAACGAATCGATCGAAAAAAGGGAGAACGGCAGGTTTGTAAAAGGAATCTCGGTATACAAAGACGGCAACAAAGTTTTCCTGATCTTTTAAACGAGCACTATTTATCATGCATAAACCAATTACTAGCTGTCTTTTTAGTTTGAAGGTTTGCTGACTCCATTCGACGTGGAGCTGTCGTCTGCGATGGCTTCCTCGGTGGCCGCTGTCTCGTTGCACATGGGGATGTACCAGGACAAGACCAAGCCTTTCAGAGACATCCAGGCAGTGTTAGGGTTGACTCTCGGCCAATATATAGTCGTTGGAAAAAGATCCCTGGCATCAAACGTAAGATACAGCAGAGCCCCGTTAATTCTGGAACTCTGATGGGAAACAAAAAGCTGTGCCAATTAACGGGAGTTCGAATAACCGAGTTTGTTAACTGGTTTTATATGTATAATCAAATACTGGAGAAATTGGATTTTGTTCGAATAAGCAGGGACTTTGAGTTATCCGAACTCATATCACCCGGGTTATTCGTTTTACAGTTTTAAATCGTTTTGTTGACTTTTCGTTTAACACTCTTAGCCTGATATACCGCGGCGACGAAGCATATATTGCACTTTAGTATACACCAAATCAGTGAATAGCTTTTTTTGTGCGCTCTGATTGGCCTTCCTGAAACAGTAAATATCCTAGGACATTTCCTGTTTTGGGAAAGCTGTCAAAAAGGCGACTCGTTTTGCGACAATCTCGGAAAAGTAATTTAACGAAATAAACGATTCAGCCATTCCCTTTAAACATAAAAGTGCCACTAAATTTGAGGTTATGTATTCACAAGTAGGATAAAAGTTGTTTTACCAAGAATATTCAAGAAAAAGTACAACGATTAGAGTGAGCGCGGGCTTTTCTTACTTGCGTTTGAAAAGTTTGAAGTGATAAATTTGATTCAAAGTAGACATTCATCAAATCTGAATTTGTTCGACTGATTTAATTTGGCATTTTGCGTGTCGGTGAATATGCACCACTAGTGACCAACAATTTGCTTATTATCATACATTCAGTTTGTCCGACTGCAATGTGTATTTTCGTTAATTATATAAAGTAACTATGATTACTTTGTTTTTTAGATATTTAACATTACGATTTAACTCTATTTTGCTGCACATCATCTCTAGGTTATCTCTGTAATTCTTCAAATCATCGTGTTTGCTCCATTGGTGCTTCTTCCCCCGCTCCAAACATTTCGCAGACGTGTTAATAACTACGACATCAACACCTTAGTCGCAGTTTGGTTCGCAGTCGTATTCGGCCTTTGCACCGCGATTGCTTTCGTCCCATGTGGGCGCTTCGATGCGAACGTGTTTCAAAGGTTTGTGAGGTAAGTAAAAACTGGTTGTCTGACTTGGCTCTTTAATGAAAGTATAGTTTGGTATAGTATAGTATAACTGCGACAAGTATTTCATGGCCAACCCAAAATTTGCTCTCGGTCTTATTTATGCATACTCAAACTGTCGCCAGCAAAACAGCCGAAGAACCATTGGTGGGAGAATCTTTGATTGTTTTGTTTTTTATACTTTCTCCACTCATTCGCACCGTTTTCGATATACTTTTTATTCTATCAATGTGAAACAATAAACATTGATTTTAAAATCATCTTACTAAATGTACGGTATGAAGTTGTTCAACTGATTAAAAGAAGATGCAACGCTGTGTATCCCTTCCGATTTGATGTTCTTCGTTTTCTTCGATCAGTCTTTCGGTCGATCTACCATCCATGGGCAATATCCTGTGGTATACCAGCCCTGGGAGGTTTTTTTTTTACGCCTTGGTACTTGTTAGGGTATTTTTCACTTACCCCAACGAGCATTTCTACCTTTAATTTTTACAACGAATGACTCCCCCTCCCCGGGATTTGAACTTTTCACACCCGATCTGCATTTCCATGAGCAATTTCATGTTCTCTTCGCGCTAGGGGTTAAGTGAGCTAAGATTGAGTTTCTATTCCGCAGGTGGTGTATTGTTTATATCTACCCCGTTCGTTTTATCCGAGACATGTTCAATATCGTCAATATAGGACCCATGCCTCCTCCGGTGCTCTCCCTCAGCGATGGAGGCCATTATGAAAACCTGGGACTTCTGCCGTTGTTCAAAAGGAGACTGGAAAAAATCGTAGTAGTGAACGGAGGCCTTCCCGAATCACTCGAAGAAACTGCTTCTGATCTTCTCATTGCTCTAGAACTAGCAAGAGAAAAACTCAACTGTTCATTCCTAGGTAAGAAATGCACTCTAACTTTGCACTCCGAGAGATGCTGTTAGGACTTTTATTTTTGTTGTTCATCGGCTTTATTGTTTTCTTCATTGTTATCTGTATATGCATCATTATCAACATCGTCATCATCATCGTCATCGCTACTGTTTTTGTCATTATAATCTTACTCTTCTCGCAAAACGCCTAACCGGTCCCGTGATGTCAAAACTACTGTCTACTTGCGCTTTCTACATCTCCCGCATTACCTCTAGTAGGATCCCTATTTATGGGTTCTCCCGCGTCTCGTGAATAATTGTATCAAATTGCTTCCTACGGTTCAAATTAGACTCGCATGAAGTAGAACTAATTCTTATATCACAAAACACATGCAGGTATGGATGGACGAGATGTCTTGGAGGACGTTCGTCATAAGTTCGTCGAAAAGCCTGCTGGGAAGCAACCAAGGCACTACCGATTTAGAGTCGACTATTATGACGTCGACGACGAGGAGGGTGGGAGAAAGGTCGGCGAAGGCGAGGTGATTCTACTGTTTCCCCGACATCCGAGTGCAGGTGAGCGGGGACTGAATCAAACAGTGACTTTTCAAGGTCTTAAAATAACCATTTTTCTTCTTTATTTCGTTAACTTACGCGAACAATTTTATATTTTCGTGTTTAAATCATCCTCAAATCTTTAAATAGATGACGAAGATCTAGAGAAAAGAAAATCAAGTTTATAGCTACGTTTACATTTTCTAAGTTGGAAAAAATTGTGATAGATGACACCAACAGTAAAATAATTGAGTGGAACGAACAACGGAAGTATAAAAAAAGATCTGTAAAAATCTGAGTAAAGCTAATGTAATGGAATAACATGCAAATTCTGTTAACTAACTTAGATTTTAAATATAATCTATGTACTTGGTACTCACGTACTCTTGGGAAAAGATTTCCATTCATTGATTGTACATGGGAGGAAATATACGACTTAAAAACAACTCTCTCTCTCTCTCGCCCTTTAGCTCACTAGATAAGCTTCTACTGAAAAATACATCAGATTGTGGGACAATCTATACATAAGAAATAAATGCTTAAATGTCTAGCAAATATGTTCGTAATAATGGCTTTCTAAAACATGAATCATTCCTCACGAAGGAATTCCCTCGAAAACTCCAAACAAGTCATGGAAAGACTTCGGCCTCGATTTAGAGCCTAGCGTTTGGGGGAATGGACCCGAGCTTCAATCTGAAGAGGTCGATCGTTTGACGGGGTGCTGCTGTCTGTGCTGCCACTGCACCCCGTGTGGGTGTGCCTCTAAGCCCCTATGCGGAGCGTTCCCCTATCACTCTACAGCCAACCAGTGCCTTACACCGGAAGTATTCGTTGCCTACCACCGGGAAGGGTACAGAACATGTGTAGAAGCTGGAGCGGACGATTTTCTTACTACGGAGATGGATCACCAAGACAACATCCGTGTTTTGGAAGTTGAACCTATTTGAACTGTTTTTATTGAACAGATACATTATACACTTAATGTATCGTTCCCAGGGAATTACTAGTTTTGTTTTCCCGAGAGATCTGATCAGTTCCCGAGACAAATTTAAGTGCTTTGTGCACGTGATATATTTAGACTTTCCCTTAAACAATCAGATAGCACTGAAAACAAACAAACAAAGACGGCGGGTGGGTAACAACTGCGAAAGTGTACCCCTTTTGGGATACAGTTGAAGTTGATCAGGAGCACATGAGGAAGAATCGACCTATCAAAGTGCTCGTTTTTTTTATCGAAAGTCTGGGTATATATAAGAATACAGTATAGTACAATACTCGAGTCTTACCAATTTCTCAACATTCTGAGTAGCTGAACTTTGTAATTCATCATTGGCTAACACTAGGGACGGGACACTAGCTCTCTATGCAAAGGTTTCAAGATAAAATTTTGTTTTGTTTTGTTTGTCCTCAAACAAGGAAGATGAAGTAGCCAAAATCTTAAAAACTAAAACTTTGTAAACTTTTTATTTAATTTTTATTTTGTACTAGTTTTAAGTACTTTAGTGTTTATAACATATGTTTAAAACGTTTAGTTTATAAAATAAAGCTGATAACGTGCGTTTTGATTGGTTGTAACGCAGCACTGTTTAAAATCTCAATAAAGCCGACCTGTTGTTTTATTGCTTGTCTCTGGTAGCTTACTTTACAAAAGAGATAGAAAGCGAACTCTGCTTGCTCTGTACGCCTTTTTATCTTGGCACTTTTTTTGTGAGCTGTAAATTAAATTCGAGAGTGATCTTTTCTGGCAAACGTATCTGCGCAAATCCTTGATGAAAACATTTGAAACCATTAATTTTAACAAAACTCAATTTAAGCCTTCAGGAAACGTATGTATGTATGCGTGGTTGTCATATAGCAGAGGCACTTGACTTAGAGTTTAGTACTTGATCAAAACACATCTGCATTTTAGTTGTCAAGCAAAATATATTTCAAACCAAGCTGTGTAACAAAAACTCTTCATTACAGTTTGGCTCAACTTGTTATTTCTCTCTCCCTGCATGATATACGAAATTGATCGCGCTTAACTCCAAAACCAATTTGTCTAGCTCCCAGCTTAATTATTTTCAATACCAACGTACCTTATACTGATCATTAACATTCGTTTTTGCAACTATAGCTGAAAATTCTTGAAGGCTTTAACAATATTCTTGTTTTGTCTAGCATATGCATTGTCTTGGCTCGGTAAGCAAAGCGAATGATTTTCAGTTCCGCAGAGATGCGTGCATGATATCATGTTGAGATAGCTTCGACGCGGACACAACACAGTGCTCTGATCGCGACCCTGGGATTTCGAGTCGATCGAAAACGCTAACTGCTCGTACACTGTGCCGCCGAGAATTAATATGGAAGAATATATATTAAGTCAGCGCCTGAACTTTTTGGCCGTTGAAATGGATGACTAACTTGAAGCTATGTATCTTGCATGTAGCGGAGATAATTTAGATCGTACTAATATACACTCTGCTGTAACTTTACATCCGGCTCTAAAGTTTAGAATACTTTCACCTTATTTATTTTTTCATTTTATTTTATTATTACAAGTTGAAAATTGCATAATATTTTGTAGACTCCATCTGCAAATAGCATAACTGTGCTAGTCTAGGCAGACACAGTTTTGCTTCTGGAGAGCGTGAGAAACAATCAGCCGTTTTTCACAAACCACAACCCTACAACAGCGACCCTTAAAAGTGTCCCAAGGTTTACTTGTTAAATTAGTAATATGTTTATTCATTTTGGTAAGTTCACTCCTATTTGTTTGACTTACATGTTACGTAGTTATTTACACAGTTCTTTTCTCAACCAACAATGCTTGAACAATGAAAACCTGGTTTATTCGACGTTCAAAGTACTAAAAATTCTCACAAATCTCAAAATCCTGAAACGAAAACCCTTTGAAGTCCCAAGGCTTATTTATTTAAATAAGAATATTCACACATGTTCTTATGTTCACTCCGAGCTGTTAGTTTGACTAACGTATTGTCAGTGTAATAAATAAATTTACAGTGTTATATTACCGGTTGGCTTAAACAACCAGGTTTAGTCGCAGTTCAAACCATTTAGAAACTTAGTTTAAATAAAGTTATACTTATCGGATACTACACTGTGTTTAGTATTATTTAGTGAATCGTAACTGAAGCAGTGAAACCCATTTTCATTTCGAAACCAAAGCGCGTAGATTTTTGCCCCAGTGCAGAGCATCTTAATTTAATTGTGCCTGAATCAAGACCGTCTGGTTGTCGCCTTCGCAAGACTCCTTCTATTAAATATGTTCTTCATAATTATTAAAGCGTTTACTAAGCAAACATTTAATGTTTTTGTTAAGTAGCATCTTCTTTCAAGCGTGGTAGTCTTTTTGATTTAGTATTAATCCCATTCATGTCCACATAGTCGCTATATCTGAAGTGTACGGTGCTCCCCGCTTTAAATCCAGAATCATTTATAGAGGATCTTTTAGTCCCCTGGTGCTCGCTCTTTTTTTGTGGTTTCGATTTCTTGCTTCCCCCCATTCCTCCTCTGGTAAGAAATGGAAGTTTAAACGGGTCAAATTCTTCATAGAAAAACGCTTTGGTGTTTTTCTTAGTTGAAACCTTTGCGTACGGGTCTCTATAAGTCAGAGGAGTGTATTTTGACAGAGCAGGAAGCGAGGGTAGAGTCAGCTTGCAAAAATCTGCCTTTGAGAACAAGTCTCTGTGTGGAATCTCGTGGATGTTCTCAAGACTTTCTGCGAAAGACACTCTGTGTAATTTTGTGCCTTTCGAGTTTCTTGTTTCCTTTTGTCTTTTCATCAGTGAAGGAAGCGAATCCATACTCTTAGACATAAGGCGTTGTTTCGAGCCAAACTTTTCGTTTTTCTGTCTTCCATAACTTTTATAAGTTTTTGTTTTCAAGTCACTTACTTTGGTAACCATGCGGCTCAATGATGATGAAATCAATTGTACAAGCGGCAAAACTCCTTTTAACTCAACTTCAAGTCATGTGGGCTTTGATTCATTCACCTCAAAAGCGGCACATTTGTTTCGCCACAAGTTCTAGCGAGTGTTAAGTAGGTGAAACCAGATCAAAAGAACCAACAAACATCTCTAGTTTTCATCTACAATAGATATCAGTGCGGGCCGATACTGTAAGATTTAACTTGTGAGACACTCAACTTGCCGAACAATAGTTTAGAATAAATTAAAACCGGTTTGAATGTTAATTTGTAGTTAAACAATACAATGAAGTCTCACGGGATAATAAAATAGCAGAGCTAAACAATCTTTTACGCTTGGTGAATTAAGTTTCTTTATAATCTACTTTTTCCATACTTCGCTAATGACGGACGACTTTTATGTCGACTGCATAGATTTGCACCTTCGTTTTAACAACTTCACTGTAGTTTTACAAAACATTGCTCAACCTGACAAAGTTAACGGCAAATACTTAGAGATTGCTTTACAATAGACGCATAAAGTGTGTCAAGGAGATATTTACGTACTCGCAAGAAGTCAACAAAGACAGTAATCAGAAGAAGGTTTAAGTCTTTTGTTTGCTTGACGTCAACAAGTTGAAAAAGACATAATTTTCAGGTTCAACTTGATTTTATTCGCACGCACTTAATGATTAGGACACTGGTGATTACGAAGTTACTTTCAGTTCAGGTGACCTGCTGCATACGTTTATCAAACATGGAACGTAAGTTGTCTCATTTCTAAAAAGTGCAGTATTGAAATAAAAGCTTCAAAGACCAGTGTTGTCGGAAAAAAAAACACAAAAAAAACTTGTTCGTGTCCAAAAGAATGTCTCGTCAGTGCATAACGAAATTTTTTGAAGGGAGAAATTAATTCAGGCTTTCACAAAAGGTGCAAATAAAGTACGTGATGATGAAATCGAATAATAGCATTGCCCTAACATCACAAAAACAGCAATTTCCATGTGGAATATATGTAACTACTATTTTTGCCGGCTGAAAGTCCGTAATGAGAAAAACTGTGACAGAGGACTTGTGTCGTATATAGACCGACCGGCAAATAAAGTTTATATTTTTTCCCCGCGGGTTTTCGTGTCATTTTGTTAAAGAATACATCCGAGCTACACAAAATATATTAAAGTCAAGTATACACACCTCTAGATCTTTAGCTTGACGTCTGTCAACTTTCTAGTTTCCCTACAAATTTCTAAGCCGATCGAGTCATGTTTTAAGTTGCTTCTCACAATTATTATTGAAGAGCGTGGTTATTAATTTTCATGGTATAAATCAGTTATCTTTCTTTAAACTGCCTAGTTAAAACTTTGGATTAAACCATTTTTCATGCTCTAAAACAGCTCTCCTTCTCTTGAAGCGTCTAGTTAAAACTTGGATTCCACCATTTTTCATGCTCTAAATCAGTTCTTCTTCTCTTGAAGTGTGTAGTTAAAACTTGAATTCCACTATTTTTCATGCTCTAAATCAGTTCTCTTTCTCTTGAAGCTTGTAGTCAAAGCTTGGATTCCACCTTTTTTCATGCTCTAAATCAGTTCTCCTACTCCTGAAGCTAGCTTGTAGTTAAAACATGCATTCCACTATTTTTCATGCTCTAAATCAGTTCTCCTTCTCTTGAAGTGTGTAGTTAAAACTTGAATTCCACTATTTTTCATGCTCTAAATCAGTTCTCTTTCTCTTGAAGC
>JAOBAT010123298.1:0-13203 GCA_026413305.1 Hydrozoanthus tunicans
GGAAAATAAACCATAAAATAAAAAACAAGAATCGACTTCCATTTGAAACCAGAATTGCCGGAAACTTTCACTGATTGTATGACTCTTTGTTTTACTTCTTACAAAAACTTTAACTTCATTGTCAGACAACAAGATATTCCATCTTGAGCTTTTGTTATTGATTTATTTGAAACGCGACACTTCAAAGTTGTAAGATGTGGATATTATAGCCGATGTTAAAAGTAAAAGAGCGGTGTGACATTTCAAAACTCTTAAAGTTTGCGTTATTATACAGTTTTTCGAGCACTGACCCAAAATCGAAAAAAAAGCCGGCAATTAGTTTTTCAGCAAGAAAATGTAACGCCTGAAAAACTTGCAAGTATTTGCGCAACATACGGCTTAGTTACTTAACACGTTTGTCTGGTTAAAAAAATTGAGCAAAAAGTTTATTTATCAATCTGCAAAGCGATGGCCGAAATCGAAAGCTGAGGTCGTAGATCAAAGCAAACAAAACAACGAAATGTTGTTCAGAAAGCCAACGCACGAACGTACGTATAGGGTGCTCGGGTTTGGCCAATCAGCACGCCTGTTTCATGCACGTCATTCACAAGTCTCAGCAGTATAATTTCCTAGATTCGGAGTATTTTGACCGCCGTGGGGGTATGGGATGCAGGGTCTATTAAAAAAACTGACCGGCCGAAGCACTGCTTCTACACAACTGCTTCGAAACTGGCGACTGTAACTCATCATTTGGGGCCAAGCAACGCACACAATTACGGCTGCAAGGAGACCAGTCGAACGATTTGCTTTCGTGATGATGCTGTTAAAAGATCATTTGAAGAGGAAGGTTGGGGAATGGGTTCTAGCGTCACCATCTCCAGTGTTATGTCTTGTTTATTTCAATCGACATTGGTTTAAGCCTTCAAACTAAACTCGATAACCGCTAGTTTTTCACCAAGGCCCCGTTCACACGGAACTTATTGAGATATGTTCACACAATACTGATAGACTGACCATTTTGATCATATTTTCCCGCATAGTCATTTGCTTTTACAGAGAACAACATGGCTGACGCAGAGAAACCACTGCATTAAAAAACTGAGAAAAACGAACACTAACGCTAGTCATAAGTGATTAACGATTATATTCAACTGCTGCTTGAAATCATAAGGGATAATAAAGAGTGCTTTCACGAAATAGATACACAAATGGAACGGAACGATGCAAACTGAAAGCGTCACACGAGAGCCAAATCCTCCGGTTCTTTTCAAAATGGCAGCTTCACATTTTCCCACGGTGCCTTACGGACCTAAAACCGCTAAAATAGGCTCAAAGAAGACAACAGTTGGTGAAACTCTTCCTTGTACTAACAACACTGTGTATTTCAAGTTTGGGGTTAACGAATTCTCTCCATACGTTTTTATAGGCAATTGGAGATTTTTATGCTGTAGGATTTGTGGTAAATTAACAGGCCACCATCTTAGTTTTGGGCATGCGCTGTGAAGTATTCTTGCGCTTAGCAAGGAGGCCTGGGGCGGAGTTTCTATAAATTCGCAGCACCATTTAAAGAATCAACTTTTTCATACTTATATGTGTTCGGTATTTTTATATACATAAGAACTCGTTACAATAAAACGTAGGAGGCGCATGTTACATGGCCGCGACTACGAATTTTATCTTGCGAGTGCTGAAATTATCTCTCGCTAGTGAGAAATACTTTCAGCACGAGAAGATAAAACTTTTATTTCCAAGCGGCCATGTAATGTTCTGTTTATTTTATAGGCACTGATGCATTTCCTACACAAAGCACAACTTTTTTTAGAAAAAGACCCGGCCGCGCGCCTAACGGGAAGCTCTCTTGTAATTGGCTAAGAATGTTTGTAACCATGACGACATCAATATCATCATCGCGTGGTGAAGATACGACTTTTAGTAAAAAAATCCAGGTTTTTCATCAGTATTTATATTACAAATTAAACTGAACAAGAGAGCTGCGTAAATAGATGTTAGGAGATAATAAAAGAACATCAAGTCTTACTTACTGTATGTGTTGCTTTGTCCTGCAAGCATTGGATTTAATAGTTTTCGAATAAATTACGTTTTAATTACACTTCCAAACCTCCAGTTTTAGAATAACACTCGTATGTGACGAAGAAGAAAGTTGTATCGTGTTCATGGCAAACCTTATACCTCGTTAAAACCTACATTATTATTAACTAAAAGAAATAGAAAAAGAAGTTACTCCACGGATAGCAAATACTTTACAAACACACTTGCCTTGTACCCGCAGCTCGTTAATAACCCTTACAATGTATCATAAAATCCACTAAGTGTGTTTGTGTCTATGGCCGAAGAATGATAATCGCTTCTTGTGGCCGGCTAAAAAGGCAAGAATTGAAAATGAAAATTTAAAGAAAACAAATTATTTCTTAACCTAAGGGCATTCTTTCAAGTCTCGAGCAGTTAAAACTAAATGCCTTAGAATTGTCTCGGAAAGCTGAAGAGCGACTTCGGTTCAACTAATTCTGGGGCATTTTGCGAACGATAAGCCCGCAAAAACGAACAGATTTAGTTCAACCAATCCTTTCCTATCGTATTTCCCTTTTTTACACAAATAATGGATGTATTAACTGTTGAAAATCATTTTTTTAAACTAGTTGTTGAAACCCACAAAAATTAAAACTAACTTTGCTCATCATCCAAACTGGAATAGATTAACTAATCCCCATTCAAGCTTTTCGACCTGAAGTTGAAATCCTGTTGAATGACCGTAAGTTTTTACTTGTCTTGAGAGCATAGTTCGTAGTTAAAAAAAAACAAAAACAAAAACCTCAAAAGTTGAAAAACTTCATCAAGAGAGTAATACATTTTGAAAACTTGACTCATAAACGTCTCTCTCCTTACAATATAAATAACCAACAATAAAAACAAGATAAATGTTACATGGAGACACTTTAAAAAAAAATCTTGAAATGAAATTTACATTGCAAACAGAATGAACTTATTATACACACTATATTTATGTTCAAGAACCGACTTAAACTTTCTTTGTGTTTCTTTGAGTATGCAAAAGATGTTGCTGCAATTTCAAAATGCTTTTGGTCTTACTCCTTGTTTAGAAAGGAAAATTTGGCAATTGCCGTTTGGTTTTAAGCGTAATACAACAATTCGCGCCGTCGTGTTTTGTAGCTTTCTATCCCATGTTACTAGAATGGTAACTTATAACCTGCGTAGCAGCCCATGAGGGCCTGGGGCGGAGGGTCCCCAACCCCCTCCCCACTTACCCGAATGAGCAGCTACGCAGGTAATAAATTTAATGTGCAGACGACTTCTTCTAAGCGACGCATTTCTAATCTAAAATTTTCTCGGTTAGCACTAAATAACAAGTTCTTCGTAGTATCAGCAATGTGTCTTCACTTCGGGTACCTTACAATTCCGCAACACAGTGAAAACAGAAACATGGTTGTATTTCAAGGATGGGGCGCAACTGAGTGTTTATATTATACTTCTAGTGAGTGGGACTGTTCTATCCACTAATCTAAAATTCAAGAGAAGAGAAATAAGGCTATGGCAAAAGGACGGGAAGCACACAGAATGAATGAATGAATGAATGTATACTCGTTCTAGTAGGATTATTCCCTCTGCTCATTTGAAATGGCAAAATAGCTGACGAAACGAAAGATAAGTTATTATAAATAACATCAGAACTGCCAGATTATCTGAAGAATTTCATTCAAGGTAAAATTTGAACGTATCTCAAAGTTCCTGAGCCTCAGAGGAAACTGCGCATGTGCAGCAATGGGAGCAAGTCAAGATTCCTAGATAAACTATCAATGAAACGCACGGCGAGTATATTACTACTATTGTTTTCACCCGTCACTTACGGCCATGTATCTCAAGGAGACATGGATTCCTAATTTCGTTTAACTGCAAGGCTATTTCAAAGATTATGGACTGGATCTGCCTTTAAGCGCAAGAACAATTAAATAGTTCATCTAGGGGATTTCCACACACAGCAAACTTGTCATGAAGAAAGTTGCCATGACGAAGGTTGCCATGACGAAGGTTGCTTAAAGAAGGTTGCCATAACGAAGGTTGTCATGACGAAGGTTGCTTGACGAAGGTTGCTTAAAGAAGGTTGCCATGACGAAGATTGCTTAAAGAAAGTTGCCATAACGAAGGTTGTCATGACGAAGGTTGCTTGACTAAGGTTCCATGACAAAGGTTGCCATGAAGAAGGTTGCCATGACGAAGGTTGTCACGAAGAAAGTTGCCATGACGAAGGTTGCTAGACGAAGGTTGCCATGACGAAGGTTGCTTAAAGAAGGTTGCCATGACGAAGGTTGCTTAAAGAAAGTTGCCATAACGAAGGTTGTCATGACGAAGGTTGCCAGGACGAAGGTTGCTTGACGAAGGTTGCTTGACGAAGGTTGAAGAAGAAGAAATATAACCTGATTCCATAAAATGGCAGTGTTTTTATGAGAATCTCTTCCCCCAAAAAGAACCAATTCTTAAACCTCGTACACTTTTCCCGCAAAGATGATCACGTTTTCACGTCTACCATTACCAACGAATATAAAACACTCCCAAGTCGTGTCTCCAAAGTTTTGTATCGAGTAACAACAAATTAAAACTGTGCGTGGTTAAATCGGCATTCATCCGAAACACTCCGATACTTTGCTTCATGTCTGCCGTGAGGAAACTTTGTCGCTTGGTCTATTAAACTTCGTTTAATCTGTAATGGCTATCCACGAAACCTCAATTCTGCAACTCCCAACGGAGCCCAAAGTAATAAGCCTCGTCATGACAGGCTTCGTACATCAAGTATGCATATCTAGAATTGACAAAGAAAAGGAAAATTTTAACTTCATTTAATCTTCAAGAAGTTCAGTGTTTTGGACTACTATCGCACCAGGGAAGACAAGGATGTAAAATTATCGAATATGGTGTTGACTCATGTTTTAAAAAAAAACAATTAGTTCAAAAACGGTGAAGCCACACGAACCGAGCTGACCTTGTAAGAAGTAATTTCTACTAAATGAACTGATCTTTTCTCGCAAATCAAGTTTTTGTCGCTTAACTCACTGTGTTATCTGAAAAACAGGCTGCCACTTTATCTCCTCGCGGACTCCACTGCACATCAAAGACTTCGCCATTTCCTTGGTAAGTTTGAACAATCGAGCCCGTCTGGTGGACACAACAACACCATAAAACATAGTGTTAGCGCTCGAAAGTGTAGCATGGTACAGGACATACTCTTATAGTTAGCCTACGAGAAATGGACTTGCACAATTCGTAATAAACTTCTTCACAGTTCTGGAAAGGTAACCAGGCCTGGGCTTGGCCCGGTCAATTGACGATGTTTAATAGTAATAACAATAATAATAACAATAATATTGATTATAATAATAATAATATAATACATTTATATAGCGCCCAACCAATTGTTGCCCTAGGCGCTTTATACAATCTTAAGAAAATTATTATTCATAAAAATCTAATTTACAATTATACAAAATGAAAATAGAAAAAGAAGAGGAAAATCCCCTAAACCTAAAAACAAGCCAAACGAAATAAATAGGTCTTGACCGACCTCTTAAAATAATTACACTACTCGATTCTCTAATAGAACACAAGAACAAAATTGATTTACGTATACAGCCCTAAATAAATAAGGTTGCTTTGTAAGAACGTTGATGCATCGTTATCAATATATATCGATTCATGATTGAAAATATACAAAAAACGTTCACTGATAAAAAGTTTAAAAAGATTTTTAAGCTTTCGACAACTGATCGTACTGTCACGTGCAATCTCAGGAAGTGCGGTCACGTTCGCGTCGACGCCAGGTGCTATATCTAAGGCACTATGACACGTTCATTGATATAGTGCATTAGATAGTTAGTTTTATTCGTGCACAAAACTTAATAAACATCAAATATATAAATAAACTATATTTACGTGAAGGAATTATTGATTCACAAGTTGAAAGCTCAGAACAAAATCTGAGTGACTGACGGGAATCGAACCCGCAACCCTCTGATTGCCAGCCAGATGCTCTACCCACTGAGCTACAGAGACTCACATGGGAAGCCGAGTCATTGTCTATTCCGACTTGACATATATCCAAGATTCAGACTACTGTTTAAAAACTCTCTTTACGATCAAAGTATTTCGCTAAGATACAGTATAGCTAACTGGGGACAAGATTAGATGTGGTCGAAACCTTGCTATTATCAATCAGTGTATGGGTACTTTCGAGTCCCCCGCTAGAAGACGAGATTCTAGACCAACGGCTTAACGTCCCTGTCAACAGATGGTGTAGCGAAAAAAAGCCGCACAAATGTTCGACCTACGACAGGGCCGGGTTTAAACCCAGAGCCTAACGCTTGGCAGTCAGAGATCTTACCCACTGAGCCAAACACGAACACAACGTAGGGAATGCAACTCACCTGAGTGGACCAAACGTAGACATACTTGTCAAAGGAGCCTGTTGCCACGTACTTCCCGTCAGGACTGAAGGACAGTGAGTTAACTGGTTCACTGTGCTTGTCCAAGGTCAACAGACACTGACCCCGCTCAACATCCCACAAACGAACCGTTGTGTCGATTGATGCACTACAATAAAATAATACAGCATTTCATCCAACCGTTTTTGATGTTTGACAGATAGTCGCTTGAAAAGGTAAAAAATAAAACTACGCATTCAAACAAAACCCTGAAAATGACTTTTTAAGTCAAAAACTATTGGTTTTATACTTTTTAACTTTATACAGCCTAAATAATCCTTACTAATCATTATTGTACTTATACAGATAAGTCAACTGGAATAAGTCTGGTTAAGCGTCTTGTTCAAAAACACAACACAGTGGTCTGACTGGGGCTCAAACTCGTGACCATAGAATTTCGAGTAGAGCACGCTAACCGCTCGGCCACTGCGCCGCCGACAATTGCACGTAACATCGCCTTTATCACTAGTCACCACTATATCACTAGTGTTATCATTGTTCTCGAACATCATTTTATCACCATTATCACCATCATAGCCATCACTTTATCACTGGTGTTATCATTATCTCCATCATCAACACCTTATCACCATTAGAGCTCATCATCATGTGTTAACGGCGTATTCTCGGCACACTTGAGTTAAATAGATACTGACATTTCTTTCACCAAAAACTAAAGCTCAAGGGAAAAAATAAGTGGCTTTTTCATGACCCTAGTCACTTTCCTCAAATTTCGCTACTTTTCATGACCGTGTGAACCTTGTGAGGGCGGGCGAGGTAATTAAGCTAGTTTACGTACCTAGCCAGGAACAAAGATGCGTTGGGGTTGTTGGAAGCAGGGCCTGTAGGACTCCAGCCTATCGTACAAATTTCTCTTTTATGGCCTTGCAAGTCGTGGATGAACGTGTCGTGTTTCACACTCCAGATCTGTCAACAACAGGGATTTGCTTCGTTATTACATCTCACTTCACCTTGAACTTACTAACTGCTGTTTTTTTAATTTCCTGTTTTTTTGGAAGCCATAGAGTTTTTGTCTCACTAGACCCTAACCTAAGGTGCCACTCTGCCAGTGGCCTGGGTTAGATTCCAGGCTGGACCTTATTGCAGGTTCCTCGAATAGCTGCGGTTTGAGATGACCTTCCTCCAGTACCCGCAAAGGTTAACTCTCTCTTCTCCCAAAACTGTAGGTCCTTGGGGACCTGGTCACTTGGGATGAAAAACCTGTAAGATTCTCTTATTATCCCTGAGATTTTATCTACAAGATCCGTATCCTGTCACATCAATTCAACAACTTTGAGACTTTTGTCCCCACAAAGGATTGGAATGAGTTTTCATAAGAATACATAGATACATAATGAGTTAAAAATTTCTCACCTTTGCTGACATGTCATCCGAACAGGATGCCAATAAGGTCCCTGAAGGATCCCATCTGATAGAATTCACTCCACTCTACATGAAAAATAGAATGTCAAGCGCCATTAGTTACCATTCATCACACAACCACAAAAACACTAAGTACCACCATCATCTTCTTCCCAAGTACAGTACAGAGTTTTAACCTAAAAAGCATTAGCAACAAAATTTTCTTGCTTGCAAGTTTTTACTGTATCATTGCCACATTAATGAATCTAAAAATCTAATCACATATCTTCATCTTGATCATCAATTTCTATTATTTCGAAACATGTTAACAATAAATTTTTATTGTCAATAATTTTATTTATCCTATTTAACCCACCTCTTTGTACTTCCTTGTATACCCATACTTACAAAATTCAAGTCAAACATATCCTAGAAATTGCAACACAGATTACTTACCGTATGTCCTTGAAATGTCTTTACTGGTTTATCCAGACCTAATCTACATATGTATATATCTTTATCAGTTGAACATGTGGCAAAGCTGCTGTTATTTTGCCAGTCAACATCCAGTGCAGGAGCTGCAAAGAAATACATGTTCTATGGTTGAATATTGCACATTTATATTTCTTGCTGACATCTTTTACTCAAGGAGTTGCCAGAGAACAGGCAATAGAGCTGGACGTCCCCTTCAAGATCTGCCACATGGGACCTATTCTTTAACGTCCTCATCCGAGAAGACGCAAAGTTACAAAATTTTCTTTGCAGGTGTAAAGGCCGCACCTTCTCCTCAGTTGTTTTAGGACACTAAGTGAAGGTCCAGCCGAGAATCGAACCTGGGCCTCTTACTTGGCAATTGCCTTACTTTGTGTTGTACTATAATGTATTGTTTCACTTATAACTAAACGCAAAATGGTTTCTGAAGTATCAAAAGTAAACATCAAATTCCTCAGGAATATGAATATTGGTGTCTTATTGAATAGTTTTCTGTTTTGTAACTAAAACTGTTTTTACTTCAAATACAACTGACAAGTTAAAATAAATTTCAAACAGAAAATCATTCAGTAAGGTTAAGCTATGATAAGGGTTTTCATTGTTATTATTACAGTTACTGATATTATCATTATCATAATCAGTGTAATTACCACACAGTTTCTGCTGCACTGACCTTGGTGAAATGCGAACTGCTGTTTCACTTCCCATGAGTTTGTTTCCCAAACAAACAACAACTACAGAAAAATAAATAACCCTTGGTGCTTTACTGTGACAAAATCTGAAGGATTGCTTCTGTTACTTCTACTAAGCTTGTTCCATAATGTATAGTGATAAGAAATAACATTTATTTAATGTTTACTGTCTATTGTGCATCTTTCTTTGTCAAACAAGCCAAACACCAGGTCCGAACCTTCACTTTGATACTGCAGTGGTGTTACAACTGCAATCACTACTGTTGCTTTTACCATAAGTACTACCATAACACTCAAACAGTGTTCTTGCTGGCAAAAAAAGGTGCAACAACCTGTCATTTTCTCAGTGCCCTGTCACTTTCTTCCAGTCATATGTAATTTTTTTACCAGGTTCCTGTTGCTTCCATAGCTTATTACCGAAATAAAAACTGTAGTTAAAACGCAGAAAATTTTGATGTTTCAACTCGATACTCTTCATTGAGCATTTTCAGTGGTCACTTGTTCTGAGCCAAAATTATCAGTCAGCGGTTTTGGTGCCTGTTTTCACAATGTTTGCTTAGCTGTAACTGCCCAATCACCAGAACAACTGTTTCTGTAGGTTCCGTGACAGGGTGCCCTGTTGTTTCTTTTTGCTGGCTAAAACAGTGAACATTATTATGTGAAGCGCTATAAGTGCAGCTATTGTTACTGCCATAAACAGTAATACAACCACTGTTATCATTCTTATCTGCATACCACATGATGGAATCTGTGATCACTCATCACGTACCTTATCAACACCTGCACTTAATAAATAACTTCCTGTTTTGTTCCATTTAATGGAGAAAATTGGATCTTTATGATCCCTTAAAGTGCTCACAAGCTGACCTGGGGAGAGAGGAAGAAGAAAAGCTTAGAGCTGTAATCATGGCTAAAGTCATTTTACCAGAAAGATTTTCAGCAATGGTCAACTTCATGCCCTAACCCTTGGATTCAATTCCTGTCAGAAAAAACTCTGAGTCCCTGATGGTCATCAAAACCACAACATGAGGGAATTTGCAGGTTGTGGGTTTGATTATTGTCAATGAATTTTTTCTAAGCATTCAACTTGACGAGCTATTTCTTTCATCAATTACAGTCTGATCACTGATATATTATTTTGTCTTTTTTTTTCTTTGAAACACTAACAGAATCAGTGGTAAAAATGTGTGGATTAACACATTTATGTAATTAAAATTATAAAAAATTATGAAGAATAATAAAGCAAGTTAAAAATATAGGCCATGAAAGCCGATTATCTGTGTTAAATTATTGTCGAAAAATCCCCAGGCAAACTTAGACCCCTTCAGCACTAACAGTTTTCGTATGTTTGAGTTCCACAAGTGTGCAATTCTTACGATCCATTTCCAGAAAGAGAACTTCTTAACATTTTTCAAAGGAAATTGCATTACCTTCAGGGTTCCATATTCTAGCTTGACCATCATATGATCCCGTAGCAAGTAACGTACCATCAGGCTGATGAGCGACATGATGCCAATCAGTTAAACTGTAACTCAAACGCACATACTACTGGACTGGTACTTAAAAAATACAAAAACATTCAGGCTAATAAATTTTTGGACAAAAGGAAATGAGCCAAATATGTAATAGTTGAAAAAATCAACTTCTGAACATTAAAACTTCTGAAAATTTTAAAATTCAAAATTTATTTAATTTCAATTTAGACTTAATATCACAAGATTTGAAATCCTAGGGCAACTCTTGAGTCAAACTTTATGGTGTTGTTTGTAATTAACTTTACCAGTTTAGTTTTTTTGACAAATTTCCAAAGTCCATATACTAAATAATGACCATCTTGGCCAAAATTAACAGATAAAATGTCCAAATGTATTTTTTCCAAAATTGAATGTCTGAAAGTTCAAGGCAGAAAATGTTCATATATTTGATATAAAGATACTGATAAGTAAACATGAGAGACTGTCAGAAGACCAATGTTTTACAGCCAATGAACTTTTGTCTTTTAAAACTTACATTCCATTCTAGTGATGTCACTCCCTTTGGTAAACTCTTAAGATTTTCTACATCTTTGACATGGTGTCTTAACACTTTGGTTGAGCCTGCAGTATTGTCTGTCAGTGACCATAACCTGGCTGTGCCATCCCCTGATCTGTTGCACAAGAACATAATAAAGTGTTCTGACAAAATGGCAAGTTGAAAATTTACTAAATTCTAGGTTTATTGCAAACTAGTTTATAAATATTATACAAGTGTTGGATGTGAAATTGGGTTAAAAGTTTGCAAACTCACAGTGTGCTACCTGACATGTTTCTTTGACTTCATATTTTCTCACCCCACCAAAAGAAAAACACCATAAGAAACAGAAATAGTTTGAGAATAATGCAACTTTTCCCACTGAGAAGCCACATGATGTAAAATGTCAACTGGTATATCAACACTCACCCTGAAGCTAAAAGATCCTGGCCAGGGTTCCATGAACACACAAACACCTACAAACAAGAAGACTTGACAAATGACCTTTGTGCACAAGACACAGGCCCACGAAAAAACAAAACTATCACCATTGATAGTGTCTTAGTATATGTGGCAGTCAAAAATGAAGGGCCTAGAAAGCAAAAAAACTAAGTCGCTTTGTGCGAAATGCTAAATTTTCATAAAAGTGATGAAAGGTAATAGGGATAAATAGGTCAAACTACTAAATATTGTTTGAAATAACTTAAGACCAGACAGGCTTCTTAATATACTTGATGTATCCTACTGTTGGAAGTGCAATTACCTCAGACTTGTGCCCTCTTAAAAGTAATCCTTTGCTACTGTTTGCGGAATCGTTACTGTGGCTCTCGACATCCATACCCTCAGACTTTGCCATGGAATTTACAAGTGAATAACTCTCCTCACCCAGAACTTCACTCTTAATGTTAATGGAGTTGTTTTCCTGTCTTAAGACTCGATCAGCCAACAAAGCCTGCTTGGCCACAACTGTGTTTGGAAGAACTGCATCGACCAATGAGAGCTGCTCCAGTTCTCCATTTTCATCCAATATAGTACCTTCCTGTTATACAAGAATTATCATTGTAGGAAAAAATTCAGCAAAATGGACAAACTAATTGACAGTCTTCCATAACTTGGTTATAGGCCTACTTGTACTGGGAAACAAAAACCCTCCCCTCTTTGACATTAGCCCCTCCAGTTTTCCTTTTTCCCTAACATCAAGTAGTCTTGTATAGACCTGTACTACTTCTACTAATTCAAACACAAAATCAGGTAAGATTGCAGAAGAATTACATTAATACTTAGTACCAAATTGTTTATTTTCATATCAAAATCTTGCCAAGTAGTGATTAAATGGATTGAAGCATGCTGCCCCCTTTCACTTTTGCCTACTAGCTACTTTAAGACTGTATAAAAAAAATCCAAGTAACAACTTTAACGAGCTCCAGAATATACCAGTCTACAAGTATTTTGGGCTGAAAGGGTTAGCTTCTTTATTTACCACCCCAATCTCTCGGGTTAAAAATACTGTCAGCAGTAATAAGGACCTCCTTACCTCAGTCAATGTGACTTCTGCCTCGACATACTGCAAACCCTTCTGTACAATTGATATCAGAGCTCCCGGAGGAACGCCTGTCCCATTCACACTTGACTGAATAATATGGCTCTCAATACCAAATGTGAACGCAGAGTGCTGGAACCCTGTGGAAATAGTAACAAGAAAGTTTGTATATATTTTTATTCTAAGGTTTGTACACCTACAGAATTTCAAAAACCCAGAGTTTTTCAGGGCTGATTTTTTTGTCTTCACTTCACACTTGCCCTCCCAATAGTTAAATTTCGATTTGGAAGGGCAGACACTCCCAATAACTTTCTGGCCAACAACAGTAACTTTCGAACAGGAATTTCAGATTTCACTACAAACTAATTATTTTTCCTTCTGCCACCCATACAAAAAAGTTACAAGAAAATAACTTCAAAAATACACAAGCCCATTTTATGTCAGTATTTTCTACTGTATGCTTTTTAAAAAAAGTTAACTAGTTTCACAACATCTAAAAATGGAAGTTGATGAAGAGCTTTGAGCCAAAGGGGGATCAATACACCGCCGCCTGGTTAGCCTAGTTGGTAAGGCGCCAGTCTTTCGTGCGGGAGGCCCAGGTTCGATTCCCGGTGCCGGA
>JAOBAT010123331.1:0-13200 GCA_026413305.1 Hydrozoanthus tunicans
TTGACCCATACAAAGTCTTTATTCATATCAATGATATACTTCGATCGACTTCGATTTTTATTGTTAAGTCGCATCTTAAGCTTGGGCTGCCTGTGCTCTGAGGGTTGAGTTTGAATCCCGTTTCAATCCTAACTGAAATGTCGCGTTTCAGGTTGCATTTGAGGGACTGGAAACGAAGTCTCGTCTCATGATCTATGAGTAAGATCGGAAATGCTCGGTAGCGTTCGGAAGTCTTTGATAGATCATCAAAAGTTGTCGGAACATCTTCGGAAAATACGGTCTTGAGGAGACGAAAATCTCACGCGCATTTGACTCGGAAAAAGTTGAAACGTCTTGAAATACGAGTTATATGTGTACCAAAAAACGGCAAAGCAAAGTAATGCTTGAGGAGTGAGGAGTGTTTGATTGAATTTCTCAGCAAGATGACATCTGTCAAAATAAGCAATGGTTAGCTTGTTCACGCTTCGCTTTACTTCAGTGGGTAAAATGTAACCGCGCGACATTAACATTAAACATTTAACTCAAAGCCAACGACGTTCCTGAAAACGCGACCTCGTGTAACCGCCCAGGAGGAAGAACACTGATCTGGAAAAAACGGAACTAAAACAAGTCTGAGTGTCTAAGCTCTAGTAGCCAATTCAACAAGGAACAAGGTGGCTAGTGGTAGTTTGTTTTTGAACCAGTTATTAACAAACCGGCAAGGGTCGAAATATTAGTGTTTGACATTATTCGTATGTATAGCTTTCAGACATTCCGCGGCAAGCCAGTGTAATATAACATTACTACAAAGTGTTCAGCAATTTGTGGCAGTCCTCGGTAAGTAGTCCAGGGAAATAGATTTGTTCGTGAAGGGAAACCACTTAACAGGTTGATACAGTATCGCTGTCAACGAAGGAGCAATAACCAGTCGAGAATATGGTGGCGGAGACTGTGTTTTGTTTTTCTGGTATCACTTATGATTTGACTCACTCTTGAGTCCGAGATTGTTGTGCTCTTTCCTTCTTGATATGAATGCGTTCACAAGAACTGTTGAACTGCCTTAGTTCACCGATAGGCCGATAGATTTCAACCCTATCAATGTTGTTAAGAGCTGTAATGTATTATTTCTTCAAGTGTTCCAAACTTTATTTGGCTTTTTAAAATATGTTGGGCAACAAACACAAATTATTGAACTACTTTCATAGCCGTCAATATTACGAGTGAACTAAGTTTTTAATTGTACACTTTTGTCTTTACTTAACTAATTGTTGAAGATTTGGTGCTATTTTGTGCTACTCGTCTGTAAAACAAGCAAGTAATGTCTGGTGCACCTGTGAAAGTCACAGATCATTGACCCGTTCGTAACGGGCCACCTGCTCTTGTTGATCTCGCAAGTCAATAAACGCTTTCTATCACTGACTTGAATCGTAAATGCAATCTGTCTGGTGCACCTGTGAAAGTCACAGATCATTGACCCGTTCGTAACGGGCCACCTGCTCTTGTTGATCTCGCAAGTCAATAAACGCTTTCTATTACTGACTTGAATCATAAATTGCATTTGTGTTAAAACGTTTTTCAAAAAGATGGAATGAACAGAAAGCACCATTACTTGCATCGAGCGCAAGCCACTTCGTCGTAAAACCTTCCGGTAAGAAAAACTGCTTGTTTTAGCGTAAGAAAATTTTAAACCGTTTCCCTGTGATCAATCAACCAGAACAAATAAACAGTTAATGTATTCGCCAAAATGTCCAAAGCCTGGAGTTCAAGTTCAATCTCGTCGGCTTCCGTAGTGTATGGGGTTATCATTAACTCTACGATAAAGTACACGTGATGCGTTGTTGTGAACATCGCCCGGGGAGTCCAATGCAGTCTGCAAGGAGCCCGACTGTTAAAGTAGATTATCAAGATTATATATAGTAAAATTTCTTTACTTGCTCAACTTGTCTTTCACCGTAACACTAGCCCGTTTTTTCTAGCATTTATATATATATATAGCAACCAAAATTTACTGGCAAAATAAGACGAACGTCTGCCAACTCAATTCCTAAATAAACCTCAACACAACGGTCGAGGTTTATTTCAGCACTTGTTGTAATTCATATCAATGACTACTGCGATTAATTGTTAATTAACGAAAATGAAGAAATACCAAAACTCAAAAGGCGGCAGTACAAAAAGGTAGCAAAATAGTATAAATGTGGACTTTTTGTGAAAAGTCTACGTAACTTCGGCCGTAGCAACCATGTAGCCGTTTGTCAAGAAATGCTTTGCTTTAGTAAATGAACCTTACAACACGTGGTATGTTTGTCTCTTGCAGGGCATGATGGGAACGAAAGGCCAGCTTATGCTGGCACTCATTCTAGTTGCAGTTTTTTCGTTTGCTCAAGGAGGGAGAGATTTTAAAGGTGCGTTTACTGTAGTGTCTGGTTATTCTAGCAACAGTAAAATACGCACAGTACTTTCTCCACATTGCAATAACTCATTCATGCGCATGCACGCACATGAATGAGTTTAAAACGGCTATATATTGCAATGCGTGTATTACTCTGGCAAAGCAAAGAAATGCTATAACATAAAATAGTTCTAGTCACATGACCTTTGGCATGTGGCCATTGCAGTCACAGCAATTATAATACACGAATAGTGAACGAAAACGCTTTGGCTGCATTTCTAAAAGAGCTTGCTTACTACAATATATTTTTCTCCTTTTCCTTTCACACAAAACAACAAATTGTATTTTGTACTTTCTACAGGAAGATTTTTGAAGAATGAAAGCGAGTGCGACCCGGTGGGTGCAAAATCAGTCTGCGAGTTTATTGGGTGTCATGCGAAACACGCGAGATTGAAACAACGAACAAACTGCCATTTGCGGAAAGTACGAAAGGTTTGTTGTAGGTATTTGTGCGCGGGAGAAAATTCAATGTGCATCCCCGAATCTGGAGTCTGCCCAAGTCCTCACGCGCCAACCAAGAGCGACACTCCATGTAGCCTGGGCTATAAGTGCTGCAAGATCCCAAACCCGAAGTAGCCATCCAACCTTTTTTAACACTTAATTTTTAAAAATCAGTCAAAAAATCTCAACAAAATTACAAACTTCAGAATTTGTTGAAGCAGTCAACAGTTTCAGAATCTACTCGTAAAGACAAAGAAAATGAATGGTCATTTAGTGGGTTTTAAAGCAGTGGTTTTAAAGTTAGAACATTACAAGTTTATGTGCAATCGTGCTGACAGGATGAGGGTGAACTTTCGTTTCCTTCCCTCAATTGGCCCGTTGCTTTTTAAACAGTGATAACACAGAACTATCTTGGATAACGCTCTTCGAGGAGCTGACGTTCATGGCGGATTTTTTTTATAGTTCGCAGCTAGCTTAAGGATAAATTTGATAAGCTTGTTCAGTAAGAGTTGTTTTGATTAAAACGATTCTGCTGGGCATCGCGATGTACTTTATAGAACAGAGCGAAGGACAAATTGAAAAGATTTTAGTCTCTTCTCGAATGCGCTCTTTATTGTAGTTCAGGTTGCGCGATCAACACTTAACTTCATTTGCCTCAGTTCGACACGGTCTCAAAAAAATTAGATATGAAAGTTTTCTCCAATACTGAAGACCGTTGGGCAACTTCAAACTGAAAACGGCAACCAAAATTTACGGGGCTTGGTTGTGCGCACTATAGTATTGATTGGGCGACTTCGACAGAGTCCACACTTAATCGTGTATTCAAAAGACAAGTAACTTTCAGACTATATATGTCCTCTTAATACCCTTTTATAGTTAAGGGCCGTAACAGGGGAGAGGGCACGCTACCCAAAAAATTTTGAAAAAATATAAGAAAATATAAGAGAAACGGTGTGGTCGGGCCCCCCCAATTTCTCACGTTTTTGTAACTGCACTCCCCCCCCCAAGTGTTCGAAACCGTGCTACGGCCTTGATAGTTTCACTAGCTGATGAAGCACTGAGCTGTAAGTTTCGAGCAAAGACAAGAGATTCAATATTTGTCTACTCTGAGGGGTTTAAGAGCTAATAACAAATGAATCTTTTCGGGCGGATGTCGAAATCTTGTTCTTGCAGGCTTACATTTTTGCTCACCAATTAAGTCGTAGTTGCCAAGACAATTCATTCCACTTATGAAATAAGCAATAAAAATGAATTTAAAGAGTCACTCATGCATTTGATTCGCCTGAAACCCTTTCACCCCGGTCGGGGTGCTCGTTCCGCTCTCCTTCGAGGGACCCAAAATTGGATGTGCTCGAATGCTCGCGCAAACTTTTGATGCGTGCTCGCATTGTATCTTATAACGTACTCGAACTACTTAGAAGTAAAAATGCTCGGAACCTCTCCCACCCATAGACTTATGATTATTGTCACAACGACAATCTGCTTTGTCATTCCACCCTGGTACATGCATATTTTTACCACACGGATTTCGCGACGGCGAGGCCCGAATCCTTTCATGAGCGAAAAGAGCCTGGGTACGAGGTTGGTTTAAGCCCCCCGTCTAGAGGTTCAAGTTTTAAATATCCCCCCCCCCTTCCCTCATAAAGGCAAAGGAGCTAAACCATAAGGCGTATTGTTTCACAAACATATTTTGTGAACGGTTCTATCTGTTTTAGTTTTTGAACAGTGCTTGTTATAATGCTAGAGGAACACAGTCGAGTTACAAGTTGCTCATGCTTGGTACCCTGACTTCACCTTGTGTTTCTGTCTTTGGCAGTTGACAATTCTAAAGAGGGTCCCCCAACCGGCAGGGTAGGTTTTAAAAATAAGTAAGCTCCCCCGGGGTCTTAATAGAGCTTTTAAGGTAGGCACGTATGACTCAGATCAAGAACATAGTCAGTAAAATAAGTTTCATGGCTCGTTTACACTGAAACTCCCTTGACAGATTTCCCGATTCAGGATATTCTGATGGAAAATCGTTTTCTTTAATTATTTAGCCTTTTGGTTACTACCATATTTAGCCATATACAAAAAAGATTATTTCTTCGTTTGCTCAGTCTATTTTGAAGCACACTTTGTTCTGTGGCTGCATAGTATAAGATTCAAAGCAATATTATTTCTGTAACAGTCATCACAAAACCTACTGAGCTCGTCTAGAACGAAATTTTGACAAGAAGCTGTAAGCGATGTTAAACCCCGACTTCGTTTATATTATCAGAACAAAATTATAATTTTGATAGTAATATTATTCATATTTATAACTTTAGCAGAAATGCCATTTTTTGTTCTACCAAACAATATATCTTGTTACTGAAAGGTCTTTAACCTTTTAAAACTTATATTTTTCTTAAAGTTTTTCAAACGAGAATATTTATCTGAATATTCGATGGCTTTGTTATGAGCAGTTTGTATACGAATATAAATATTTGCTTAATTCAAAGAAACTAACTAAATTTTACCGCTTAAAAAAATGTAGTGATTCATTAACTAAAAGCGTTTGTAGGAAAGTAGAAGGATTAACGCCACTGAAAACACCTGTACATTCATAACCGTATAAAATATTATCTCTGGAGGCTTTAAATTCGAGTATTGTAGGAATCCTTCACTGCATGTATAACATTCTTTGTCTCAAACAAAACTTGTGTCAAGTCTGTGTCCATATCAGCATTTGATAATTACTCGGGCTACCTGTGGTAAGCCGAGTCTACGTCTGCGAAGCCTATCTATCAATCTATCTATCTATCTATGAGTCTATCGACGTGTCGACAAACGTGTAAGCCTGCGGGTCGGTCAGCGGTGCGCCATACGCAAATGTTTCAAGACTGAAAACAACAGAACAAGGCCCGTTCAAACAAATGAACTTCAGTTCGCATGTACTTTCGCAGCTAGGAACACTCTCTTGAAATTTTGCTTAAAGAATTTTGAGTGTGAACTAGAAGTTGAATGAAAATATTTGGCAATTCAAAATTCCGTTTCGAACTATGACAAAGTTAAAACACGCATTATAGATCGTATTCATTTCTGAGGTTCCAAGCTTAAGCGTAGCCCAAGTAAACGCCATTACAGGCGTCTAGTTCTGTACATCAATCTAAAGCCAAGCATTTTAGTTTGATAATTTCTACGGTATGAATTTCCCGCGCGCGGTCACTTTGAAGTGTGACGCGTTTGGTTGCAGTGCCAGACCCCTCTCGTTCATTGCAAGCGAAACACGTCACATTTAAAAATGGCGGCGCGCGGGAATTTCAAACCGTAGAAATGGCCAAACTAAATGACTTTGCCTTAGGTTTGTGAACAAGATTATCGAATTTGACCTGCTGGTACGGACACAGACTAAAACAAAACTTCTATTTGTGATCAAGAACGTTAAACAGTGGAAGATTCCCTTAAATACTCGGTACTTTCAAGGATGAATTCTTTACCTCTTTAACGAGAATTGAGAAAAAAAAACTTAATCTAGTTGTTTCAGTCAGCACCTCTGACAAGAAATAAAAAGAAAAAGAAATCGCTTCTTCCTCATCCCTCTTCAATTCTCTTGAATTAACGCTTCTATCGGATCTGTTTCAGAACTAAGAAGCTTAGCATTAAAGAGCTACATCACCTAATCCTTAGTCTGCAGTGCTCTGGTCCTTGCATAGAAATATATACGCTATTACAGTTTTTAATACGTTGTAACAGACCCTTTGAAAATGGAATCATTTTTTTAAAATCCAAGAAATAAGGCAATTGTCGAAGACAGGACGCATTAGATTACAAAGCAGAAGTCAATTTATAAAAGTGATATTAAGCAAGCAATTGTACCTGTCAATTTACCAACACCAGTTTTTTTCCAAGTAGCACATAGTTAATTTGTAGCACCGTGTTATTCAGTGTTTTCATTTGTTTGGGAAACTTTTTGCTCCACAACTTCGTTTTGACTCCTTTTTCTGGTGCGTCCGAATTAAACGCATCACAAGTTCTTTGGGAGTCTCTTCACGCAATTACCACAGCGTTTTCTGTCATCCGATGCCTTTCTACCCGACCTGGGTTTTGTATCTGTTTAATTCATTTTAATTTCTACTGATCTAACTTCAACCTTCACTTTCTCCACTAAACGCAACCGGTTCATTAGATTCAGTGTTTATTTCATTGCAGTCCTTGTTTTCTGGGGCTAAACTTTGTGGTTTATCACTATTAGTAACCTCTGGGATTTTTTGGATACTTTCTGTCTGTTGCTCCTCAGAATGTTTGTTCACCGACAAATTATTACCTTGGATAACATCCTGTACACCGTCAGGGTGTGACTCCACATCATCCACTTCTTTAGCTTGGTCCATCTCTTCCACGATAACATCATATTCCTGTGGTGTTTGCTCTTTGTCGGATCGCTTGCTTGCTGCGGCTAACTGCTGGGTATTTTCTGAAATAGAAACTGAATTATCCTCTGAGCGATCTTTTCCAACAGAATCATCCTGCCTCACAGTGTCGGCCGGAGCTGAACAATCCTGACCAGTAGAATCATCCTGCCTCACAGTGTCAGCAGGGGCTGAACCATCCTTACTAGAAGAATCATCCTGCCGTAGAGTGTCAGACATGGCTGAACTATCCTTACCGGGAGAATCATCCTGTTGTAGAGTGTCGGTCATGGCTGAACCATCCTTACCAGAAGAATCATCCTGCCGAAGAGTGTCAGACAAGACTGAACTATCCTTACCAGGAGGATCATCCTGCTGTAGAGTATCGGTCATGGCTGAACAGTCCTTACCAGGAGAATCATCCTGCTGTTGAGTGTCGGTCATGGCAGAACCATCCTTACCAGAAGAATCATTCTGCGGTAGAATGCCAGTGGATTGAGCTGAACTGTCGTTACTGAAAGAATCCTCTTGTTGTCGAGTGTCAGTTAGGGCTGAACTATCCTCTGAATCAGTTAAAGCGTCCGCTTTAGCCACAGAGTCAGGATATGCCTTAGCATCCCTCTCATCTGTCTCATTTCCGGACTCTGTTTTAGTTTCATCTTGGTTGATATCATCTAATTTTTTTTCAGTTTTTCTATCATGTATTTCTTCTTTACATGAGGGAGTAACGATTGTCTCGGAATCAGATTTTGTATTTGCAACATTAAATTGTGGTTCAATTGAATCGCCGCCAACAGAAGCTAACTTGTTTTCTGTCTTGCTTTCAAGAATTTCTTCCTCACAGGTGGAAGTAATATTTACCTCAGGTCCAGACTCTGTATCTGCTGCATTACGTTGTGTTTCAGTCTTGTTTTGGTTGTCGGAAACTAAATTGCTTTCGATTTGGCTCTCAAAATTATCTTCTTTAGGAGCTGAAGGAGTATTTTTTTCACACTTGTTCTCATGGGAAGCAAACCCTTCCGCCTTCTGTTCTGAGGCTTCTTCTTCAATTTCTACATCTGAACAAGAAGGTGTTGATTCATCTGAGCTACTTTCTGTGTTTTCAGAATCAACCTCCCCGAGAAATTTAACCTCCTTAGATGGTTCACTGTTATTAGTAGTAGTGTTTCCCGGCTCGATAGATTTTCCTATCCCGGAGTTTGTTAAACCATATTCTGCTGCTCCAGGAGTTGAAAGTGGGACATCGGGAGCGAGAGCAAGTACCTCGGTGATTTCACTTTCGGGATCACTCTCGTTAGCTGGAATGTGGTCGCCCGAGATCTTTCTCATACGCATCACCTGGGCCGAAGCCCTTTCTGTTAACAAACAAGATCAGGTAATTTACGAGCACATCGAACAGAATAGTCAACGTGCGTTTGATCGTTTTTTATCTGTGTAAATACGACAGAGTATAAGACGTTTAACCCTAAGCAAATAATTCACGAACACAACATTCAGAACACTGAAGGTGCGTTAAATTTGAATTTCATCAGTGTAAATACGACAGAATGTAAGGCAGTTTACCAACTCGAAGTTAGTCGAGATCAAACATCTATCATCTTTTCCACATGTCTTTATCATTTTATCAATAAAGAGGAATATTATATGAGTCCTCTTTTCATAATCTTACAAAAATGGAATTGATATTGTCATTTTAAACTTACTGTATCTTACCAAGGTCGATAAACTGCTGGGAATAGAACTGAATTGTCCGATAACAGAACTCTAACTGCTCCTACAAACAAAAACAGAAGAGTTTCACGGATAGCAAAATAATAGTTTATTTACTTATTTATTTACATTATTTAAACAGAAATTCCAGTTCAGCATACGTATTTTAAATGGAGATCTGTATAGAATAATATGAATATACTATAAACTATAAAAATGAAAACAAAAAAAAACATTCAAAGGGTTTATAAGAGTGAAAATTAACTGAGGTGATTAAGATGTTGCTTGACTTTTAGTTTAAAACTTGTAAGAGACTGATCATTGCGGAAGTTACGAGGAAGAATGTTCCAGGATTTTGCGGCATTGTGCGAATAAGGTCTTTGTTTCTAGTGTTGTGGTTATGCGTTTGTTCCGAGAAGTAGAAGTTGTCTAAGAGATACGCTGGAGCCAGGCCATTGATGCACTTATGAATCTGCAAGCACTTTTAATATTCTCTGCGGCATTGTAGGGTTGGCCACTTCAGAGTTTGCTTAGTAGTAGTAATACGGTAATAACTTAAATGTTTTAAAACGCTTGCAAAATAGGCCTTGTTTTGTTTTGTTACTATTGTTAAAATTGTTTTTAAAATTAAAATTGTTGAATTTCTCGGTTCTCTTAAAATTGGTCATATTTTTGTTGTTAAAGCTAATGTTACAATTATATTATATAGTATAACAAGTTACGAAAAAGTTAGCAAAGTGATAAAGAGTTCAAGTTGTTCTAAAACTCGTCCTAGAGTGGACAGAACTACTCACTTTCTTCTGTACCATGTGTTTTCTTCTTTTCCTTAGGCTTCTTACCACAGAAGGGATGTCAACTGTTGAGATAACCGAGAAACAGTAACCGTAACTCAGATTAACTGCAACTTTTTGAGGGAGGGAGGGAAGGAAGGGATGGGCGATTTAATTACCAAGGTACTGCAAATGGTTAAAAAAAACTTGAATACTGCGACTTTACAAAGAACTTGGTCAACACTGAAAGATATTTCGTTGGTCACCAAGCTACAGGTCCCCAAATTCAATGCCTGTTCTTTTCAAAACTGAACATTTACATAACCTTTTCTTATCACATCGTAGGTGGGCAGGGCCGTAAGCTGTAGGCCTAGTTTCTCCTATTCCGACGTCAACCCTCAACGAAAAGACGATTGTTGCGATCTATCACTCACTCACTCAGTAAAATCATCATTATCATATAAAAACAAACATACTTATTCCATTGTGTCCGTTGAGTTCCCTAATCGCTGAATAAATGACTGAAAAGGTACCAGTGCGACCTACTCCAGCACTGTGGGAAGAGAGAAAAATAGTCCTAATCAATTAACCTTTACTTGTTGAGGTGTGTTCTTTGAGTGCTAAGAATTCTTCCCCTGTTTACACACTTTACCCCACAATGGTGGCATACGAGAAGACCGGGAACTTGGAATAAGCCACATACACTGCCCCCCGTTTTAGTGCCTAAAATAGTCTGGACACTTATTTGTTTATCTCATCTGCGGTATCAATAAACCAGGATAAAAACAAACAATAAACGTAAATGGTGTATGGTAAATACTTAACAGGAGTTGTGGCTAACATTAAGTTATCAAATTTTCAACCTCTAACATTGCGTTTCTAGCGTTCTGATAGGTTCATTCAATCTGGGTTATAAGCCCATGTACCGATACGACCATATATTGAAACAAACTGTGTAGTGGGGTGACATAAGGAAGGGGGGATTCTGCACTAGGCGGTTGGTCTGCTGATGTTCAAAGATGTTCAACAGATACAAACCTGCAGTGGAGAAGTAATGGCTTCTGCAGCAGGGGGTCGCTGTGCTGATGATAAGAGAACACTTCGTTCATGAAGGCCAGCAACCCTGAAGGGCTTTTCGGGACACCACTGTAAATGAACGCGAGGAACATTTTAGAATTGTCGCCTTCCTTGCTTTGAGTGACAATGGGAAATGATTCTTCAAGTGTTAAATAAATTGTCGCACAGCTAACACAATAATACTGTTGTTCT
This sequence comes from Hydrozoanthus tunicans, assembly GCA_026413305.1. Classification (NCBI taxonomy): domain Eukaryota; kingdom Metazoa; phylum Cnidaria; class Anthozoa; order Zoantharia; family Hydrozoanthidae; genus Hydrozoanthus; species Hydrozoanthus tunicans. The sequence goes on from JAOBAT010123331.1 coordinate 10,992, forward strand.
TACTTTTTAGAGAGTTACTATAAAACTCAATTCAAGATAAAAGCAAAGAACCCCAGCAGCCACGACGTGCCAGTATTGTATTTTTTTCCTTAAAGTCCCTATCAAGCTTATTTTTTAAGTTCCAGATGAAAAGTAGAGCCCTTTAATACAAATAATTTTCGAAAATAAAACCATTTCTCGCCGTTCCTGTTATATTTCTTAGACTTGAAGCGTGCAACGATGACGTAGCAGGAGGCATATGACGTAGCACGAGGCATAAAGCAAAAACAATCTTGTTTATCTAAAAAAAGTCAATTCTGGCTACAATCATCTCATTGTTATAGCTTTACTCCATGAATTACTCCCTTGAAATTGTTTAAAATAAAAACTTTATGACATTTTTTAACAGAAATAAATTTTTCTAAAACAAAAACTACTTAACTTACTGCTGCTACGTCAAAGGCTACCAGTCCACGGCCTGCTCGGTCGAAATTTACATTCCAATATTGTTTTGATTAAAATAGCATACTTAGACGTGGAATTTTTCTTTGGTTATTCGAATTTTGAGTGCACAGATGACAATATTTTTAATCCAAAAAGAAAAAAAATAAGCTTGTAGAGACTTTAATTTATTCAAATCCCTTACAATAAAATAATACTTATCTGAGATAAAAATAACCCCCAAACATTCAAAAATGTAAGAAAAACAACTTTTAAATGAATAACTTCAATAAAAAAGCCTTACTCCAAAAAAACCTTCGAGGACTCACAACTGTGTTTCACTGACAACCTGACAGATGCTCTTACCTATTGAACACCACGGGCCGGTTGTTCGAAAGCCAATTTTCTTTAAACCAGGGTTAACTCTTAACAAAACCTATTGATTGTCATGGTAGTTAGCTTTGGAGTAAGGCTAATCGTTTTTTGGACAACTGGGCCCAGGAGACCACTGTCCTTTAACTACCCATGAGATCCTGTAGCTCTGAGGGTATGAGTGTTCCAATCTAATCACAGGGTCACGCATTTGAATGCCCTTTGAGACCCAATACGTTTTAGGTTTTTGTCAATAATTTTTGTTCTCAAAGTTTCAACTAAGATTTTTTCAGTTACGAATTAATCCATAAAGTTTCCGTGATTTCTGTGACTTACTAGTCTGGCCAAGCCATGAACTGAAGGTGATTGATAACTAGTACTTCATCGTCATACTGAAACAAAACAGAAACCATTCGTTAAGGACCACATCGAACAACATCAGGGGTTATAAGGGCGGTATATAATGATTTGTACTCTACAATCTGAAACTATGACAACAGAAAATTTACCCAAACAAGTGAATCATTTATCAAAAGCCTGCCAATAAATTATTTTAAGGTTATTTTGTGTTTGATTCTACTGCTGTACCTAGTGGTTTTTATTACCCTAACTATCCTAACCTAAAGACTAGACTCTACCATCCAGCCTTACCTACGAACTCTTTGTGGACTCTATCACTCTAACAACTCTACCCATTCATTGTGGACTCTGGTACTCAACCAATCCTATTTCATTCAGTCCTAAACCAATACTGTGGACTCAAACACTCTACCTTTCCTATATTCATAAAGATGGACTCTAGTACTTTACCGATACTACCCCATCGATGTGGACTCTAGTACTCTACCAAACCTACTATATGGTGGACTCTTGTACTTTACCAATAACTTCTATTGGTGGACTCTTGTCCTCTACCAGTCCTACCCCAATGTTGTGGACTCCAGTACTCTACCATTCCTAATTCAAAGATGGACTCCAGTACTCTACCAATCCTACCCAACCATTGAGGACTCTAGTACTCTACCAGTCCTACCCCAATGTTGTGGACCCTAGTACTCTACCAGTCCTAACCCAGTGTTGTCAACTCCAGTACTCTACCAATCCTACCCAATCATTGAGGACTCCAGTACTCTACCAATCCTACCCAATCATTGAGGACTCTAGTACTCTACCAATCCTACCCAATCATTGAGGACTCTAGTACTCTACCAGTCCTAACCCAATGTTGTCGACTCCAGTACTCTACAAATCCTACCCAAACATTGAGGACTCTAGTACTCTACCAGTCCTAACCAATCATTGAGGACCCTAGTACTCTACCAGTCCTAACCCAATGTTGTGGACCCTAGTACTCTACCAGTCCTAACCCAGTGTTGTCGACTCCAGTACTCTACCAATCCTACCCAAACATTGAGGA
>JAOBAT010123353.1:0-13195 GCA_026413305.1 Hydrozoanthus tunicans
AATAAGCGTTGCCGGTTTTAGGTTACGGACAACCGGTTTAAATTCGATGCCTGAAATATTAAATTGAATAACCGTCGTCGGAAATTGAATAAGCGTCGTTGATAATAGCAGATCGAATTTTGAACGGTTTATTAAGCCATATATTCCAACAGTCGCCCGACCAACAAACGATTCGACTTTTAGCCTGGAAACTATAATAATATACGCACTGTGGTCTAGGGTGCCAAAGAAGTGACAGCAGATTGTAGTGTAGTGGACAGCTTTTTTCGTTCTTCCAGTGCTTACATATTGTAAGTATTGCAAAGTAGGGCTTGCGGAAGCTCGTAATGTACTGGCTGGCAGAGAAGATTTAAACGAGCGCCGAAGGCGCTGTACGCCATTATCTGTGATTTGCTGTCCTTAAGGCCTGTCCTTACCTGTCCTTACTTGAGATTAGCTGTCCTTACCTGTCCCTATCTGTGGTTAGCTGACCTTAATTGTCCCTATCTGTGATTAGCTGCCCTTACCGTTTCCTATCTGTGATTAGCTGACCTTACCTGTCCCTATCTGTGATTAGCTGACCTTACCTGTCCCTATCTGTGATTAGCTGCCCTTACCTGTCCTTATCTGTGATTAGTTGCGGGTCCGGGGGCACGGTTTCCCGGAAAAATTTGACAAATTGTACTGGCTGGAATGCTAGCTAGTTCTGCGTATTTTGGGGCTATTTGGCATTGAAAAGTACTTCATGTGTCAAGTTTTATAAAATTCGGCCCTGTTTACAATTTCCTGAGAAAAATCATTGAAATCAGAAACTCTCAAGATTTTTTTGGTAAAACATGGCTTGAAAATGATAGTTGCCAAAGCAAAACTGTCAACTTAATTGGTTTGAGACCAACCATCATCTTCCCTGATAAATTTTAAGAACAGTCATTGAATTTGGTTGCTTTAGCTGCAGTTGTCTAAAAGTTATGAGCGATTGAATTTGGTGCGGGTTGTTTCCTCCAACTTCAGTCTGAATTTCGGGGGAGTAAATATTCAGCCCTTTTTTTTTTAGAATTAAGTTGTATGCTTTGGTACGAAGTTTCCCTTATTGAATGATAAAAGCAAACTTCAATCAAATCATGAATTTAAACAGACAACTCTTTATTTTGGTGAGAAAAAAATTTGACTAATTAATCTTTACAACAAAGGTGTGCTTCAAATCTTTATTTTCCAATGACGAAGCTGTTCAACTGCTCTCCAATAATAGTCAGTCTTTGTCATGCAATCAAATAAGCTAGCAAATATTTACTATTCGTTGTTCCTTTTTATCAGCCGTTTAACATTGTATCAATCTTTAAACCCTCTTAGTAACATAATTAAACAAACGATTAACGAATATAAACGTTTCCCCTTGGAACAGCCACACCGCACAGGTTTGGCAGGTCGAACCCCCCACAGGCGTCGTGAGTTGGCCAGGTCTCAGCTAAACACAAGAAGAGGAACATGTGTAAGTATCATTTATGGTAAGCTGTTTTCTTAACTCGGCGTTTTAGAGCAATTCCATAAGTTATTACTGACTTTGACTTACCAATTGAATTGGTCAGTGTAGTATAGAGGGTGTTGAGCACAACGAACTGTTAACTGATAAATTAATTTTAAAATAACCAAAAAAACATCGCCAATCACTTGAAGTTGTTGATGCAAGCACCGTTAGTTTAGGATCTAACAATTCGTGTTTACCACTTCAAACAAGTCATTTCACAGATTCCCACAAACGAGGTCTTTGCAAAACCCATTTTGATCCTACCTTCCGGCTACTACTAATAACTTTTCGTTTGTCCTGCTTTGTCATGTTTAGTCGAGTAAAATTCTGATGTATTCAGCGACGCTAGTGACAATATTTCTTAAAAGAGTTCAGGTTATCAGTGCAATGATTAAGGTGTTGATGATTTCAGTGATGAAGATATTACTGATAGACATGATTATCTAGCAGGTACGTTTACGAAGGCGGGTGCTGGATGGGTGAGCTCGCAACCCCCCTCCCCCCTCCCTGCCACAGGCGGTGAAAACTCACTGTTTTGTTGAGCAAATGTTTGTAAAAACAAAACCATCCTCTATATTTTTCTAACTGATTTTGAAGTTTGAATCAGACAACCTATGCCCCCAGACCCCCTTAGGTTCAATTGGTCCTTTTCCTCGTTCGATCGCACCCTCCCGCAAAAAATCCTGGCTACGTGGCCTGGCTAGAGATAGTTTTATTAAGGGATTAAAAAAGTATCGCGCGTAATTCTAGACAAAAATAGAAAACACGCTATGTAGTATAGCAGAGCACCAGAATAGTGTTGAGAAAAAAATGAGGCAAAGCTGTCTCTGCTCGCTACGTCATATAGCTTGTCCTATTTTTGTCTAGAAACAAAAGCAGTTGTTGTTTTATTCCTTTTACAAAATAACCACTCTACTCCATACAGAAAAAATAATTTAACTGTTTCTTTGCGTTATGTGACGTCATGCCGTGGTTTCTATTCAGTTATAAAAAACGAGGCCCGGTTCCTCAAAACCCCGATTAACTTAACCCAGGATTATCTCTTTACAAAACCTATTGGTTGTCATGGCAATTAACCCTGGGTTAGCACTAATCGGGTTTTAAGGAACGGTTTTAAGAGCGCGCGTTATATCTCGGGCTTAATTTCTAAATTCAAATAATACATACGGCCGACTTTTGTCTCCAGCGAATAGTAGCACTGAAGAGTTGGGCTTGGAACTCTACTATCGTAGATATCAACGCCTCGCAAGTAGAAATCAACCTGAAAGGCAACATTACCAGTTTTCATATGCGTTTTAGCTACTTTAGAACATGATTAATCTAGGGACTTGTTTTGAAACCATTGTTGTAGGTCTTTGTCTGTCGTTTTCTTTTGTTTATTAGCGTCTTCTGGTGCGCGCGATCACCAAAAATGCCAAACAAATGAACTTCGCGTAAATAATTAAAGTCTGAAAGGAATATAGTAACAATTCCAATATTCAGTGTTGGTTATTTACTCGTTTGTCTTTGATATGTTTATACTCAGTCATGATTGTATAGAAGTGTTTTAATTTCAGACGATGCTAGTTTGTTTAACCGTTTCAGTCTCAGGGCAACTCTAAACGTCGGATCTATTAAAGAGTCATTAACGTGTATGCATGCGCAAGACTGTCTATCAACAAGCTTTCCTTTAACATAACAAAATATTTCACTTCTCTAATTTGCTGTATTCTATTTTACTAAATTACTTTTAAAAAGCTTTTCTAAAAATGAAATCAGTAGGCAGAGTTTTCTCATTCTTAGGACATCTTGTTTTCCAGCGTCCTTTTGTTCTTGAGCTAAGCTTTCAGAATTTTTTTTGTTTAATTACATGCTTCGAATCCTGATAGGTTTGAAAAGAAATGTAAAGAAAAACAATTCCAAAGCCTGAGCTCAAGAATAGGAGGACGCTGTAAAGTACGGTATCCAGAGAAGGAGAATACATTCTTATTTACTCTATCAACTACTAAAGCTACTGAAACAACGTACGAAAGATCTGGCTAATCTTAAGCAATTCTGCTCACACCTATTCATGTCTTTCTCACTGCAAACTGCGCGCGTAACTGGTCAACTTACTGCTATTGCGTTAGGAACGACGTTCCCACACTTTCCAACCACGTTCTTCACAAGTTTGCATTTGAGACTGCCAGAGCGCCATTGGGCAAGGCTCCCAGAACCATCAGAGCAAGCGATCCAGTTGTTTATATTGGACTTAATTAAGAACTCCTTTCCGAGTTGTTTCCAAAGGTCGTAGGACATGCAGTTGTAATCGGTTTCGCTGAAAATCAAATAGGTATACACGGGTATTTTTGTAACATTCGCCCCATTGATTTTAACTAAAACGTTTCTTAGTACGTAACAGTACGTCAATATACAGTCAAACGTCTTAGATGAATCATGATCATCTACTGTGCATTGTCTCATATATTGGTTATTAGCCAGTAAGAGTTTACCATGCGAACGAGTCTTTTAAAGTAAAAGTACAAGTTCAATTAATTACAAAATCTCTTGACACAGAGACAAACACATATGCAAAGAATGCACTTCATCTTCAAGACAACAACGAAAATATATTAATAAGAATTCAGAGAAATTAAGAAGAAATAACAAAAGTAAAACTCGACAGTAAGGGGAAAAAATTTAAAACCAGTACTGGCAGTTTAAGAAAAGAAAAAACCCTAAATGTTGTCCTTCTTTCAAAATTCAGAACATAAAGGGAAGCAACTTTGCATTGATCCCGCAACTTGTTTTAAAATGCGCACCGGTTTTTAATGAACGAGCAATGCGCAGTAATAAATTACCGTGAAGTGCGGGGTATTCGATAGTTGTATCTTTCATGCCATGTGTATCGGCCACCCGTCCCGAGGAAACCCGAAAAAACATGTTCTAGCATATTTGAACGCCTGTTGTACCCAATAGACCGCGTGACTCTGATGCTTGGAGTGAGTAACTTTTTTGTCAAAATGCGTCAACATATGGACGATGGACTCTTTACTGAAACACACATCGTTCGTTAAAAAAAGACTCAAAGTTAAGAATATTTTTAATATAAATGTAAAGATAGAAATTTATTTCAAATGCTAAAGAAGTAGCGAATATGCACAGCTTTTGAATAAAAGAAAACAATGCTACAGTGTATACCAAAAATAACAAACACTTAGTTTCTTGGAATTAAATTACAGTCGAAACTTTTAGCATGAAAAAATCGTTACTTTTACTATTTATGTGTTAAACTGTTTCATTTAACGTATGAAATAAATAACAAATTGCTTGAGAAGCAAATATTTTTGTTGATTTCTGTTGAGTTCAGAAGCCGGGAAGTTTATATACAGATAAATGAATATGTGAATTGCAAATACTCAAATTTTCAAAAAAATACACGTTTGATAATATTAGAGACACTTTTTTAGGGGTTTGAGACGTCGCCGAAAAGCAACACAGTTTCAACGAAGAAATCTTCAGATCAGAAACAAAGAACGAAACGAAACAAAATTTGCTTGCTTTTCTTTTTACTCCTACTTTGACTAATACTTTGGTTTTTAGCAGTTATGAATTTCTATGATATTTTTTTTTCGCTGGAAGAGAAGTTGCATGAACCGCCTTTTGGTTCAAAATTGAATTTTGAAAAGAGTGAGATGTGGAATTAGGTTCTAACACTTTTATAACGCGCGCAGTTTCTTGTTAGCTGGAAAAAAAAAACATTAAACGAGGGGACAATTTGCACTCAGCCACAAGGTAGGCAACTAAAGCAAGAAATGACATATTAGATACCTTGTAGGTATCTTGGTAGAGACTGGAGTATCCCCATCACTTGGCCAGCTCGGACGGGGGGTAACGGCATTGGACCCATGGTTGAAGTTCTTAGGGTCCGTAAATTTGTAACTGTAGACTAAGGTCCACCCTCCTCCTTCCGTGGTCTGATCACAATAAACCTGCTCTGTCTGTCCATTTAGTCGGATAAAATAATCCTTAGAGACCGTTCCACCATTCGCTTTTATGTCCTTGCACGACTTTCCAGGATTGAGCTTGCTTCCAACTATAGTGAAACAAGATAAAACTCAATGACAAACCAAATAAATTTAAGTTATCAACTCGATCATGACAAGCATTAATTCCCTACTCCAAAACTAATTTTTAGAGTTGCCGATCATAAAGCAACTAAAAATACTTCAGCTGAAAACTTACCTGGGTTTTCAAGTTGGTTAATCGGTATCTGTATGCCATATGAGAATATTTTCAGCAGTGAGCTCACGAGAAGGCAGCCCGTTAGCAAATACATATTAGTTCTGAAGAGCGTTGCCTATAACACAAAATGGAAAGTTATAAGTTTGTAAAAACACTGTTCTATTAATTGAACGTTTCATAGCAAAGTTCAGCTTACAAAAGCGCGCGGCCGCGAAGAAAATTTCAAAGTACTTACTTTTAACACTAACAATATTTTTTTTAACCACTAAACTCTAAAGGTGTATTGAAACTAAGGACGTTTAAGAAAAGAATATTGTCGATTTTATATTCACATTTGAAGATCATGTTTTGTTGGTTCACGACCGCCTTTTGAGAGGGCTGGGTTATTACACTATTGCCGGACATCTTAGCAAGCATGCACCAAAACATGTACATAGCAAGATCAGGACATGAATTAAATTTCTTTTTTTGAGAAATAGATTCCAATACCTCTCACAGTTCTCAGTTCTTCCACTCCTTAGTGAATTCTTAGAAAAGACCTCATTTTCACAATATTACAAGTTGGGAATGCGCGGTCACAACCCAGTCCACTGAAAACGCGGTCGTGAACCAAGATGTTTGAAAGTTTTGCTACCTTGAGCCACTGCAGAAAAACATTTTGACCAAATATCAAAAACCTTTTTGCAGAAGTACTTTAAATTAAATCATTTGTGAAATGATTTGTTTCCAAAAAGAGTTTTAGCGTTACAGGCACTTTATGAACTTCCGGTATGATAAAATTAATGAGTTCAGAAACAGCGGCCAAATTACTTATATAATGGCCTAATATCTGAAATAAAACTAATTAATGAAAATTGAACATCCTAAAATATATTACTGATGAAATTTAAAAATACCCGCATAAATGTATAATGATTTAGCTACAACGTACTCAATAGTCACCATTCGAGTTGGTGATCGCATAGAAGACTTACAAGCATAATTCAGCGACAACTTCGAAATGAAGCCTCATATATTCGTACTCGTAATCCATTTGTATAAACATTCTCTCGTGTGTTGGTCGGCATTAAGTCTAAACAAATCATTTTTCTGTCGAGGACAGCCAAACAGCAAAATCAAGAAAGAGCTGGAATTAAAAGAATTGTTCTATCAATCTTTGCATGGCCTTGCACAAATGAGTTTACACGGAACTTTTAGGAAGATATACAAGTGTTTTTTTAAAACGCTTGTTTAAGGTAATTTTATGTTTCGCTTAACTTCGTCGAACAGTTTTTTGGTTAAGAGCTCAAGTCTAAACTGCCATTATCCCAAACGCACTCTTCAGTTTCCGCTAAAGTAGTAGCAGCTATAACTTGCTCAATAGATATGTCTTAACACAACATGAGTTTTCCCAGTCGGATATGTGTTGTATATTTTTGAAATGATTTATGCTATGGTGTTGTTAGAGCTCAAATGTTAACTAGATGTCAAAATATGCTTCTATACGTTTGTGGACAGGAAAGACATGATGACACAAAAAATACCTATATACCTACGAACTAAAGAAAACTTCAACTGTAGCATCAGAAACGCAACTCTCATTTTGCTTACCCTTCTTTTCGCCTTGTTTTATTTTCGGGCTGATTCAATTTGTATCGAGCGCCTGTTTAACAGCGTGCTTATGTATTAATGATAAACAAAAACAGCAAATTCTTTTAAAGTTTGCTATTGCAGCGTAGAAACTACATAGTTTTAAAGTATTTGATTTCGTTGCTAGGAGATTTGCAAGAGAACGTTCGAGTTGATAAAGTGTTTCGATTTATGGCCATTCGTTTTCTTTCTTTTTCATTGTTTCAAACGACAACTCTCCCCTTCTGTAATTTTTTGAACCAAAAAAAATTGGCTATCTCGCTCGGTTGCTCTAAAACTGTTGATCATGCATGCATGCAGATGAGCCCTTACACACGGCACAATTCTCGCATAAATTTGCACACAATGCGAACGACAATAAAAAGCTCCCAAGTGTGAATAAAAATCCCACAATAGGAAGAATAACATTTGAAGAACAAACAAAATTTACGGCGTATTTTTTGGCGTCTGTGGGCGATTTCAGGATCAAACTAACAGTAATTCTTGTTCGGCAAAATAAGCAACATTCCAGTATTACTACTCAAGCTGTTTCTGCATGAAAGTGACGTCATCGACCTACACGTGCACATCGCTGTTGCTAGACGATTAAATAGCCTTAATTGCTTATTCATTTTTTATCCAAAACCTTGTTTTTGCTAGGATACAAAAAAAGGACAAGAAGTTTTAAAAACGACTGTGCCTGTTTTGTTCATTCGTCGCTGTGAACTGAAAAGCTTTCTTAGAGGTAAGTTCAGGTTACAACCTTTTAACTGCTTTTTTTTGTTTTGTAATAAGTGAGTTCAGTTCAAATTTACTCTCCAACAAGTACTAGGAAGCCAAATTACATTGAATTATAATCTACATTATTTCGGTGGTCGAGAAATACGCACTCACAAATACGAAATAGAATAAAAAATCCAAATTCCACAGACCGATGTAAATAACAACTCACAGATAAAATTAAACTACGAGAAACATGACCACTATATAACTTACAGTATTTAAGTTTATTGTAAGAGATCAGTCAGGTCTTCTATGTCTCTACTTCGATTTAACTCAAGATGGCTCGCAATTACTAATCTTAACATACGATTTAAATTTGAAGGAAAACGCAATGACATTGTTTTTTGCTGAACACTAAGATAACGTAAGAAACTGAAGTAAGATTCCTTATATTTGCCGGAGCTTCTATATTCCGGCCGAGTTTGCTGTAATCATCGTTGGTCTCGCTCTGCTATTAATACGCCCTGTTGAAGGACTAACTCTAAAATAGTTAGCACCTCAAAACGGCGACAGCGATGATTTTCAAGTTTTATGATCCTGTTGTATTCTCAAAAATTTGGTTTATAAAATCTTAACAAATTTGCAAACTTCGAATTTGTGGAAGCATTATGAACATTCTCAGAATCTACCTGTCAAGATAAAGAACATGAACCACTATGTGTTTTGTAGATTTTAAAATAAGCAGGGATTTTAGAATTAGAACACTTTTACTTATTTTAATCAACTTGAAGCCGTTTGAGTTGAATCGATTGTAAATCATCTATGGTGCTTATTCACCTTTGCACTGATCATGAATAGTTAGTTCTTAGACTGACCCAACGTTTTCTCAGTCTCACGTATCGGCATCTGAAACTTTTTCACCCGGAGTTTTATCATTCAGTGATTAGCACAATTTATTGTCATAGGGATATTGCGTTTGAAAGGTGTTAAGCAACCCTAGTGCTTTTCAGATTAGCGTTCTCGTGATGCAATTAATTTTATAAAATAATCCAAGTGAATCTCGCGCGCTGATTGGTCGAGAGTGCAAAAAGCCGTTCTCTGTAAGAGAGCACATGGAATGCTTTTGGAACTCTCACACAACACTGAATCAAAATGCGCCGCCGTTTTTATTGCTTGCAAATCACCAGTTTTTTCTATCTTTGAAAACATGTTAGCCACTGACAACATACAAAATTATAAGTCAAATCTGATACCAAATAAAAATAAGCCTATTTAGGTATTAAACTGGGAAACAAAAAAAAAAATGGATGCGGCTTCAGTCGATAAGTCAGAGCTAGCTCAACGAAATCCCCAATAAAAAAAACTTCGAAGAATTCGACGAAATGGTTTCTTTTGTTGAGAGTAATAAAACTCTTCCAATTATCACGTTCTAACATTATTTAGACACATCAATGGCAAAGAATGTCTGAAGAGTAACATTTATTAGTCGTAAAACAACTTTTATAGGCAAAATTCCAAAGACAATGCAACTCAAGCTAGGTACCGAACTAAATCTCAAATTTGTTAAGCTTATATAATTATTCAACTTCTTTCTACTTTTAATATCAAGAGTGGGGAAAAGAACGAGGAATTAAAAAGAGTTTCTTAGAAATTTCCACAAAAGAACTGTTAAAAACATCTATTACCACTTTTAGTCGGCCAAGTGTGCACAAGCTTGATTTCAATGGCTCTTAATTTGAACAGTCTCTCCAACCAGATTCATTCATCATGATCAAGCAGCCGTGACATTGTCCCAATCAAGATAAGGGGCAAATTAAGTTCTATTGTTACAGATTGCGTAAAGCTTGGCGGCATGTTCTTGGAATAAACTATCCAAAACGTCCAAATGAATTAGTTTTCTTCTAACCCGAACACACGAGGTCATATCAAAGTTGTCTCAATTGACGATTTCACTTGTAAATTTTCCGTTCCTAACTTGTAAAAGCTTGTAAGAAAACATTGCCTGACCTACTGCAAATACGATTGTTTTGTAACTTCTCTAGGAACTGAGGTGACTTTTAGCCTTTTCCAAAGGTAAACTTTCTCACAAAATTGAGTATATTTTCATCGATTCGCAACAGTTCAAGTTCAAACTTCACACTCTGTGCTCGCTAGATGGTAGATGACATGTAACGTACGTGTAAGGAGAATTTGAATGTTGATATTTAGGTTCGCGTCTCTTTGCTTTTTCATATTTGTTTGTTTGTTTGTTATTTTATAAAAGCAATAAAACACGGCGAGTGACTTTCAAGTTTTTATCTATTCGACCAGCATTCCCCGAGTGCAATGAAAAATATACAGCACGGAAAATGCGTTTTATTGCTTTTACAAAATAAGAAACAAAGCACTTTCTATGAAGTAAGTCGTTTATTAAAAGTAACTGACACTGCACGCCTTCAGACTGTTTGTAGTTGATAATGCGAGTAAAGTCGCAAGCAAAAACACCGGTACCACGACCGAAGTTTTAATGTCGACAACAACGTCACATTAATACTTCAAGTTAAAACTTTCAAAAGGCCACAACTTCATTAAATATGTCTTTTTCTCAAAACACTAAAGCAATGGAAAGCTACAACTGAATGGAACTCGAAGAGTTCGTCTCGTACCGTCCTCCGTTCTAGCTAACTAGTCTCTAATTTGAATGAGGAATTTAGCGATCTACTCGTGCAGTGCTTAATCGCTCCAATATTTTCAAACTACGTTTGTTTGTCTTTCCTCCCGGAAAATCTTTTGGTTCTCGCAAATATAGTGTTTTTACTTTCATGTAGTTGTATATGTATTTCTCTAAAGAACAGTTCACAGCAGCAAATCTTTAGTTTAGTTATTGTTCGATTTAGCGGCAGCCATATTTTCTAAAAAACTGAGTGAAAACCAGAGACAAAGAACGCCAGTTAGTCCTTGAACGTTGCTGGTTGGTTATATTTTCACATGAGAAATCAACTTTCCACCGTTTTTATTGGTTGTACAGCTATTTTCACATGTGAAAGTATAGACCCGCCTTATGCATAAATGGCGGCACAAAGGTACAAAATAACCGAAAACTGTATGAGGAATTGAACGTCTGAAAAAATCTCTGATTCATTCGTGTCCATGTTGTTGTGATTTAATACAGAGATGTCCGGACATGACGTCATAACCCATTCCCCCTAAAACGCGGTCGTGAACCAACAGAATTTGAACCTCAAACGTGAATAAAAAATCGAGAATACGAACGGCTTCAAAAATTATTTTCTCGAACGTCCTTAGTTTCCAAACACTTTTAGTGGTACCAAAAATAATTTTTAGCGTTAAAGGCACTTTTAAACGGTAAGGATGTTTAATTTTATACCGGCCCAAGATGTAAAAAATGAAATAATAAAGCACAGAATCCACGACCATTGTTAAGCCAATTTAACAAAAAAAGTTAAGGAACCGCAAGCGAATTTGGCCGGCAGTGCAAAGAGGCACATAAAGCAACTTTTTTCTTACGATCCCCCGGTGAGTTTTTTTTAATCCAATGATACTTCGTTCGTCATTTTGAAAAGTCATGTGATAAACTCACAAAATTGGATTACTCTATTGAGTAGCCAATTCGCTGCAGACAAGGAGCAGGTGCAGACAAGGATTTAATCACTCGTATCTGATACGCGTACTAGATAATTATTTGCGATCTTATACGTCATTTGCGCGCTGCAGTCAGCGCATAAATCACCTAATGTGTCCCCTTATGAAACAAGTTTACGTTAACATAATGTTTTACTTTTTATTCATTAGGAAAATGCAGAGAGCCTTGATTCTACTTTTCGTTACAAGCTTACTTGCAACCCATTCTTACTGCAAGTTGAGTGAGGTCTGCAAGCGTTTCAATCAGAAAAGGTTTCCTTGTAAGTATATTTTCAGCTTCTCTTAAATATGGACGAGCACCAGGGTATACAACAGTGCAAACGTTCTCAGGTAAAATATCAGAATTAAGAGAGCTTTCAGCAATGGTTTTTAACAAACTTTTTTTTTCCTTTTTGGATATGGACGTTCTTATTAAATGTATATGTTGCAACTGTATCTTGTTATAATTATTTTCCGACTACACATTCCGTTTGGAGCCATGCTTTGCGAATCAAACAGCGCCACTTTCCTATTAGATTTTGGTTTTCCTATTCGCAACCGTGGTGAAAAGCTGTTTAAATAGATGAATAAATAAATTAATGAATATAATACTAAAAGATATGATTTAGTTCTGATAGTTGTAGTAGTAGTGACGGTAGTTACTACGTAGTAGAGCGAAGGGGTTAGCGCAATGATAGGATCTCTGCCTCCCAGTCCTGAGGTCCCCTGTTCGATTCCCGACCTGGTCGAGGGTTGAATATTTAGGCGACCTTCTTTCCCGCTAAAGGCCACTCAGCCTTCCATCCTTTCGGGGTCAGTAAATGAGTACCAGCATACATGGACTGCTTTGAAACGGCTGCCTGAGGCGCCTACATATACTTCCGGTCTGCTGGGGGTAAACTAACTTTGTAAAGCGCCTTTGTGCATTTATATGGAAAGGCGCTTTACAATAAAATGCACCACTTCTTTAATACTGAGTTGTAGTACTGAGTAGTATTAGTAGTAGTAGTAGTAGTAACATAGTAGTAGTAATAATAATAATAATGATAATAATGATAATAATATTTTACATCTTTTTTAGTGGGAAGTAAAGAAAACCCTGCCAAGTCCTGCAAAGATATACTACAAAATGGTGGAACCGAAAGCAAGAATTACTACATAAAACCGCACGAGTGCTGTGTCCTTTTGGTTTACTGTGATCAAACTACAGACGGAGGTGGCTGGACACTCGTGCACAGTTATACGTTCACGTTCTTCAAGTCTTTCAACCACTATAAGAATGGGATAACCCCTCGACCCAGTTGGGCTGCACCGGGTGATGTTCCTGTGTCTACCACGCCGCCTTTAAGGTATATCTACTATAAGCCATCACTATAGTCATGCCTGCTATCGTCATTACCACCATCCGAAATATCGATCATCATCGCCTTTACAATAATCATCACAGATTTTTTCAGGATAAGGGAAAAGGTCAAAACAACGGTACTTCCTAGGAACCCAATTTAGGGGGTGGGGTATTATGTGCCGCCACCCACC
>JAOBAT010123364.1:0-13192 GCA_026413305.1 Hydrozoanthus tunicans
CAATATTTTAAAGTTCTGTACCTTGAGAATCCACCCGCTCTGGTTCCTGTTCTTTTATTTTTGTTGAATCTAAACATAATAATAAATGGAATCAATAAACAGTTCATTAACAAACAAGTAAAAAGAGATAACAACAATAACAAAAAACCATGCACTAGGCCAATCAGCGGTCACGTAGAGAGGTTCAGACAAAACTGACATTAAAGCCTCTTTTAGAAAACAATAAGTAAGATTTTTTCAACCACAAGTTAAAAGTCCTCTGCTCCACTGACAAGCCCATACAGCACCAGACCTTACCCAGTGTTGTATAATTCTGAGTTAATTGTCATATCAGTTACAAATTTGCGACAAAGAACTCACATCTACTTAGGGGGCATCCTAAAACTGATTTGGTGCTGCCTAACATCCATTTAATGGCTTATTCCCCTTCCTTAACGTCCACAACTTTTTTGCACTTTTTATAGTTACAAATATCAAAAACCCCACAGTTTATGATGACTTAACACTGCACATTAAAATCAAGACCACCTCAAACATTGACTTCATAGACCTGAACCGACTGTCTCAATTGATGTTATGATATAATTTAATACTAACAACATTGATTCAACTATAAAATATACTGATTTAGTTCTATCATTAAATGGGTATTGTTTCCACTAATTTTTATCTTAAAGTGCTTTTCCTTAGTGTCCACTAGCCAGGTGCCACTTCAACATCCTCACCCCCCTTAACGTTCAATGGATGTTAAGTGGTGCCAAATCAATTTCAGAACACCCCCTTAAAGAGTGTTGTTTTTATAGCCATTGGCTTGGCTATAAAAACTGCTAAAGAGAATAATTCTAAACACCACTGCCCCTCAGAATCTATTCTTTCAGACTTAAGGTCAGGGATGATCGATGTTCAGCAGCATTTGTATAGCAAAACAGGCACTAGTTCTATTTACAGGGCAATTGTATGCCAACATTAAGTCCAGAACCCTTCACTTTTTCACTTTCACTTTATTTTGTTACAAGTTGAAAATTACATAATTTTTTTGGACTCCATCTGCAAATAGCATAACTCGCTAGTCTAGGCAGATGGAGTAATAGAAAATAAATAAATTAAATCAAGTAAGTACATAAAATAAATGAAGAAATAGAAATACACTTGTACTGTTAATTGAATACTTCTTGGTGGATAATTAAATTACAAAAATAATCTATAGCTATATCAAATGGAAAAAAAAAAGAAAATGTATCAAAGAAACAAACAAAGGTATCATGAGAGGGCATTGATTAACTTTTCAGGCTCCTTGTAGCTTTTACTATTTGTCAAATATTATAATAGTCGTATTTTTCTTTTCTTTTTAATAACTCTGAGTATCTGTATAAGGGGCAGTTTATTGATCATCTGTCTCCAGATCACCAGCTAGACAATGGCAGTTTATTTCATTTGTCAAACCTCAAAAGTGTTCTAGCTTGGCCAAAACAAAAGGATGCAGCACCCTGTCATTTTTTCTGGTGCCCTGTCATTTAATCCAGCGCCCTGTCATTTATTTCAGCGCCCTGCCATTTATTTCAGCATCCTGCCATTTTCAGAGCCCCAATCTTATTACTACGACAATGAAAAATTGCAGTCAAAATGCAGAACATTTGTTTCAATTAAATATTTTTCCAAGGCCTTGAGCGTTTTGAATAATAACTTAAAACAACCAGGTTTTTGGCCAAAATAATCAGTCAGCGACTTCAGTGATTATAGTCATACTGCTTGCTATATATTTTGTAACTGCACAGTCAAAGTGTAGATGCCAGAAACAGTTGTGGTGTTCTGAAAAAAGATGCCTTGTCATTTCCTTCGCTGGTTAGAAAACTTCTCAAACTTCTTAGAAGAGGAGAAGTGGTAGAGTGGGCTAATGGGAGGAAGGAAATGGCAGGGAAAATACTACAGTAAAAAATACTGAAATGGCCAAAGCCGGCTTATAACCTTTGTAGTAGTTTTTACTTATAAACATTATACACAAAGATTCTCACTGAAACGAGTTCAAATGCACATCTGACAAATGTAATGAAATTATTAATCAAAGAAGCAGAAAAGAGTAATTGTCATCAAAACTGGACACTGAAATGACTTGCTATCACAAAAAGGTAAATATCGGCCATTGAACATGCTTTCTTTCATGCTTTTTTTGTCTGTAAATATCTACTTTACTATGACATACCATCATTTTTCATTTCTTTCTCATCCACTTCTATCCGTTCACCTTCTGCCGCATTGCTAGCTTCATCAGATACGACGTCAGAACTCGGAGTTTCTGCAAATCGGTGTATGGAATGACTATATGGTAAACCAATATTTTCCAAACAACAAAACAAAACCAACTTTGAAAACAAAAAGACGATGAGAATTACCCTCGATGGGGTTCAGTTTCGACTATTCTACTTTTAACACAATACAATCGATGCTACTAAGTCACTGGAAGAAAGTAAAATGACAAATCTTTGGGGTTACTAAACTTCCATTCACAGAATCAATTTTTATTTTTGACAAAAAATAATGATCAATTCAGATTGTCAATTTTACCTTCGTCTTCTACTTTTTTAAGGAATGACGGAACAAACGCAGGGGCATTCACGTTGGGTACGAATGGCTTGGCGTTCACGTTGAGACTTGACAAATTCGATGAAAGTTCTTCAACATTTCCCCCTGGTCCTGGGTCTTCGATTGAATCCCATGAATCTGGCGGAGCATCCATTTCCCTGGTATATTCGATCACCAAAGCACCGAGGAGGACAGAGGGAAGTTTAAGCTAATAAAATAATCTCAATCGAGTCAAGGAACCACGAGTGCTTGAAATGGTGCAATTCTTCTTTTTCCACGCCGGGAACAGCTCATACCCAGTCTCCTCTCCAGTTGAGCACATGCCGGAAAATAATTTTAATCGTAGAATGTACTACTCTCATGCATTTCAATTCGTTATCTGCAAATTCAGGTTGATGATAAGTGTTTTAAAACTAGTCAGTCCCTGGCTCGACAAAAAATTACCCAAAACGATTCTTGCCACAGGGGACCCAAGCTCGACGTCAGAGTATATTTCGCGCCCGATGAGGAAAGCGGTGAAAAAAGAAAAAAAGCCCTGACCCCGCTAAGATGCGGACCCATTTTCTTTGACCCTATAAAAGAAATTGGCCCGCACGAAGAAAAAGGAAAAGAGTCTCCGGACGCGACAGAAATCGAACCGAACCAGCTAGGCTAAGTTCGCAACTAAATTAATTCTCGCGGATTGGTGTCAGACTATGGAAGCCTATCCAAGGCAATATCAGGGTCATGTCTAAATGGAGTTTTAAAAAGTACCTACCTCATCGTCTTTTTTCAACTCCCGAGAGTGAGGATCATTATTTTGATGTCTCCGAATCTATACAGGCTTTCTCAAAACTGAAACGTACCGGCAGTTTCGTAACTCTCTATGCGCAAATTCATATAATTAATCTACACATAATACTATCATGTTAGTTTTCTTTTTCTTTTTCTGTACCGTATTGTTTATAAATTATCAGTGCTGTTTAAGTTCTTAAAATTCTATAATTCAATAT
Source organism: Hydrozoanthus tunicans (assembly GCA_026413305.1). Taxonomy (NCBI): domain Eukaryota; kingdom Metazoa; phylum Cnidaria; class Anthozoa; order Zoantharia; family Hydrozoanthidae; genus Hydrozoanthus; species Hydrozoanthus tunicans. The sequence goes on from JAOBAT010123364.1 coordinate 3,573, forward strand.
GATTGATATGCCTTGTATATTCTAGCTAGAAACGTTTATCAACTGTAACCACTGACCTGCCTCGATTAGTTCCATACTATTTGCAGGCCAGTGGCGTGTCTCAATCTTGTAAATATGCACGAAGTCTAATAAAATTGAATTGAATTGAATTGATTTGAATTGAATCGAGCCCAAGATACAGTGTATGCAATCAAATGAAACTGAATTTGGATCTTTACTAGCTATGTGACCGCTTGTCTCCGGTCATGTAGCCGTTAAGCGGAAGAAAGCTTTTGAGTTTGACATCGAGCTCATAAAACTTTTAAGGTTCTCGTAATAATGGGTCATTTCTAAGTAAAATAAAGCTGTGTTCCAAACCACTTCATAGGTTTAAAACACAACCTTTATTCCCCTTTTTTGTCACACATCTTTTTAATTTCATAAATAAGACAGTTAAAACTTGTTGAAACAGTTAAAGCTGTTAATACCAATGTTTGAAAACCACAGTAACAGGATTGTTGTTTTACTTCACCAGTAGAAATGGTAAACTTTCACCGTAACTTTGATCTAAAAAGGCCGAACCCCTGTATTGTGTTTGAGAAGCTAAAATTTAAGAACTTGTCCTTCTCACTAACAGTGGCGTTGCCAGCTTGTAGGCCTGCAGGCCCGGGCCTTCAAATTATTTTGACAGGGAAAAGAATAGTATTGAAAAGTTATTTCAATTATATTCAATAAAAAGAAGAAAGGAACCAATTTTGTAAAAGCACCTGTTAATATTGTTATTTTGCAATGAATGCTGTGCGGTTAATGCTCACCCAAAATTAAACGATTGTTCGGAGAGAAGACTTATCGCTAATAAGTATCGCCCCAGTCCCCCAGACCGTGCTACGTCATCAGTACATTTACGGATCCAACGCTAAAAACAACTTTTTTCTTCAGGGGAACATTGGCGCTGGAGGAACATCATAGCTAGGTTTTATGATTAGTTAGTGCATCAGTTCTGGCGAGATAAAAAATTCAATTTTCACAAATGTTGCTCGCTTGGTTATATGGGCCTGTAAAATTTTCAGATCCTGCCGGCTACGCCACTGTCATTGTAAACCCTCTTTTCGTAAAAACTTATCTTCCCAAAAATTCTCAATAGGTCCTTATTTTACAACAATGAATGCACGGATTAAAAAAAAAACAGAAAACAAAATTTAAGTTTAGCTGCCTGTCAGTAAGAATTAACTAACATGAATATGATTCTTATTCCCTGTTCGTCACGAAATCCAACAGGCCTGTAGCCAGGATATTTTGCAGGAGGGTGAGATCGAACGACATGTTCCCCCTGGAAACTTCGAAAGTAAGATATTGCCTGACACCGAGAATGTAGGCAGCCAGAAAACATGGAAAATGTCTAATCTTTTTAACTTCAAGATAGTTTTAGAGAACCTTTAATGTCACTTTTTACTACTCAAAAATGTGGCAAAAATTGTCTAATTTTATTGGTACTACACAAACAGTGTACGAGAACAGAACTATAGTATATTAAACGTGTGTTTTTAACCTTGCACAGTTAACGTTTTGAGTCACTCCATAGTGCATTCCTTTGAAAAGATAAGTTTACTGTTTGGTTATCAGTACTAAATTGTTCTCTAGTTGGTTATCAATGACAGTGATGTGTTCAGTCATATCAGAGAACTTCACAGAGTCCGCTGAAGTTCCGTACTAATTTAAGAACCAGTTTAAGACCAAAGTAGAATAAAATCCCACTTGATAACAGCAATTCTTCAAGAATTAATCTCTTAAGGCCAGGTGGGAAAAAATCTAGATTCTTAAACGTGGGTTTTTACTGTAACTGAAATCACTCGTTATATTTAGTCTCTAAAACGCGAACTGTAGCGTGCCGTCAATCCGTAGACTGCGCACACAGCAAGCTTGAAGGGGAGGGGAGGGTTGAGGGAGGGGAGGGGAATTCTGGGAGACGAAAGATTAAAAAATGTAATAAGAGAAGGAACAGAGAGGAGGAATCCTTTTTAAAGTTTTGTCTCCTACAACCCCCCTCCTCCTCCCCTTCGCGCTTGCTGCGTAGACTAATATAACCCCACATAACACAGTTTCAATGTTTGCTCCTACGAAGTGTTAGCTCGAGATATTGATGTATTTATTAATTTATGTATTTATTTATTTATAATAATGTTTTGTCAGGGTGCCCTAATTCAGACGGAGATTCCAAGTTGAAACATGTAACAAATATCAATTAAAAATGAAAATAAATTACAGTGTTTGAAATCTGACAATTGCTTGCAATAAAGACTACTTATTTACACTACCAAATTAATTTGTTCTAAATGTAAAATACTTAAGATAAAAAGGTATAAAACTTTAAAAGGTGCTGGTTGTAAAAGCTTTCACTGTTTTACGCTTTTAAAATGATACAATTTTTGTTGTGCAATGCGTTCCAGTCTTTGAAGGCGTTGTAAGCTACACCGGGCCTGTTTTCCCTGATGGACCGTTACGTAAAAGACAACGACTTGTTAGTTTACCCACAGTCCTAAGCGCATGAAAAACTTAAAATTGCTTATAAAAACGCACAAAGAGAAACTATACGTCATATTTGACGTTCAAACTGTTGTTAGTACAAGGAAGAGTTTCACTTTGACCTTCACTGAGCCTTGGTCAGCGGCGTTAGGTCCGCAAGGCATTGTGGTAGTGTACAGCCGCCATCTTTTTCGGAAGTAAACTTCGTACCCAGGCTCCTTCATCGGGGGAAGAATGGGCCTGAGTACGAGGTTTTTTGGTAACTTTTATTGAGTGTTTCTCGAATAATCAGATCTTTTCAAGGTTGTAATTACGACGGCGATGATTTAAAGAATCAATTCTTTTAAGTTGATTTATATCTTAGCTAGTAATTTTAACTTTCTAAACTTCCAACAACCTGCCTTGCCCGGTTGTTTGGTCACAATTGTCTCCCAAACAATCACGATCATAAATTATTTTGTTTAAATATCTCTCTCTACCCCAGCCTTAAGTGCTCTTTGGAAAATAAGGCTTTTGGTGTTGCAATTAAACCCAAGGGGTCTGGGGTCAAGAGTCACATGATTCTTCTTCGTCGTATTCTCGAAGTTCATCGACACTATTGTCCAGCGGCTTCTCCGTGATTCTACTGAGGTGTTCGTTCTCCACTCGGATGAAATTCCAAATAAATCTCCTGCAACAATAAAGAAAAAAGAAACAGGTTATAGCTTAGCACACATTCGGGAAATTTAAAAGCAATATATACGTCACAACGAACAAAAGGAGTACAAAAATTAATGTAATTCGTACGCATTATGTAATTTATACATATATAATGTATAATTTATAACTTCAAAATTTTTAAACATTTCCAGGGAAAGCGGAAAAGACAGCCCAAACTTTGAGAGAAATCATTGTCAAGATGGTAACAGTATTAAGTTAATAGATAATGCTTATAATGAAATGCGTAGTAGTAATAAAGAAAAATACGCTGATAGTGAATGATCTTATTTTATATAATCATAAAAACATAAGTCACTAAACTCTAATACACAAAAAAGTCTCATAAAATAGTGTATCAAGGTGAAAAACATTCAGGCTGCTTCTTAAAACTTTCCAACAAAATTTCTCGGAATTCCTCAACTCCAAGAAATTCAAACATTCGGAGTTTGTTATGTTAATTTTCTATTCGTCTTCATTCACCTCCCAATCAACTGTAGTAGGATGATAAGAGGAACATGCTCCGTCATGTATTGCTAAAAAACCCACAGATAGTTTAGTTTTTATACCCACCACAGGAAGAAAAAAAAATTAGTTTTCAACCTCAAATGCTGGTTGGTTCGCACAATCTCGGCTACCAGCTCATATGCTTACGAATTACCTTATATGGAAAGAGTTGCCAAGCTAAGTAATTTGTGCGGGAGGCTTAAAACAATTATTCCATTCGCACTCTGTTGGCTCGGTTTACCATCTTGTATCCAATGCGCACTTCTGGAATAACTGTTTTTTATACCATAAAGTCGGCAGTTGTTACAACTAATACACCGTGAAGTTGGTAAAACGCATGTAAATACCTGAACACTTCGCAAACAGCTAGCATGCCCGTTAAGAGCTCGGAGTGAAAGAGCCCCGCCTCGCCGACAGACACTGTTAGTATCCATGACAACCGCAGAAACAAATCACTGATCATGGCAAAGTAGTAAAACCCCTGCAAGAAAAGAGTGAGTACACGCTTCGTTCAGTATGAATACGACAAAGTTAACAAGAGCCAAATCTATGCCCGTCCTCGCTTATAAACCCTTCCCCCCTGTTTATAGGCCATTCTACGTGTAAACAAAAATATTCTTCCGTTAAGCACCCCCCGGATATCAGCCCCCCTCTAATTGTCCTGGTAAAAATTTCTAACTTTCAGTTTGTTTCGTTCCGCTTATACACGTTGCTAAGTTTTGATTTTGTTTGTAAAATTGAAATGCATTCGATTTATCTTGAAAACTAGAAGACGAGACAAGGCCGTGTGGATTGAACCCCCGGGCTTCAGGCTCGGAAGTGCAGAGATCTTACCAAAACTTGCACACACATGAAGTTGTACAAGCCCGGGGCTTATAACCGGCACTTTACGATATTTGAAACTATATACCTTATTCTTGTAAAGCAGCGTAGACCGGAGGAGGGTGTTGCCCTTAGTGTTTTTAGCGACTAGGCCCCAGTCCATCTTGATGTCCCACGTGTAGGTGTAGCACGTGCTCACAAACGACGAAAAGATCCAAAAGAAGAAATAGAACCCCGTTTGGGATTGTCCTGTCGCTTCTACAAAGAAACATCCACGAAATCATGGTTACAACTACGCTTGAACACATGGTAATTATCACTGATTTATGTTTTCATTTTATCTGTTTATTAGTTAATTAGTTTCTGCGCTCCTACGCGCAGAAAGCTTTCAGTATATTGTATATTTTCCACAATAAGACAAAGGGTGTAGGAGTAGACGCGTACCAGTTTATTGGGAATGAACAATGACTGGTTTGTTACATGCAAATATAAAGTTGGAAAATAGTTCAATATGATCTTGTTAATTACATCTGTGAAGAAATAGGAATGGAAATCAAGCCCGAAGAAGCGTACTAACTGGTAAGCTCAAGTGAAAAGTAATTATAGTGAGCTTGAACAAATACCAATGGATATGCACAAGGGACTGCGCCTGGCACATAATTACAAACGCCCAACGTGAACTCATTTATCCACTGCAGCAAAGCTTACATATCTTACCAACCAACCGCTTAACAAATCGGCGCCTTCATTCCAAGTTGTACTGGTAAACTCTCCTAACTAGAGCCCATACTTTTCTTGTAACACGTTAGGGAGAAATTTACTTTTCATATTTTGTTCGTTTTGTTTCATCAGTTCTCATTTCTCGTTACCAAACGTCTTGTTATGTTTGTGTTATGTAATAAGAAACTAGTTGTTGGAAATGAACGATCGGAAACGAGGGTGGCCAGTAAGATTAGCTGAAGAAGATATTTTGAGAAGAGCGGAAAGACGTATGGTTCGAAAGATGTGTGGGGTGAAGTTGGCTGATAGAATAAACACAAGAGAGTTGGTGGAAAGATTAGGACTGAAGGGGACGATTGTTGAAACTGTTAGACAAGAAAGTTTGAGATGATTGTGTCATGTATTGAGAAAGAGTGATGACGAGTGTGTGAAACAGGCATGGAATTTTGAGGTAGAAGGTAGAAGAGGAGGAGGAAGACGGAAGATGAGTTGGAAAAGAATAAAGGAGAAGGATTGTCGTAAATTTGGTATGAGATTTGAGGATGCAAATGACCGAATGATGTGGAAAAGTTGCAACAAGTCATGGAAGGAAAGTCAAGATCAGTAACCCCTTGAAAAAGGAAAAAAAATACTGACTTAAATAAAATGATGATGTTGATAACTGACTGAGACTGAAGGGGTAATGCAAAAATCGTCGTAAACATTTTTCATCTGTGCGATTTAACGTCAAGATTCACGCCTCATAATTCGGATAAAGAAGTTCAATAACCTGGCCTATTTACCTCTTCTGGTTGCAGCGGCTGTAGAGAAAAACACTACGAAGAACGTAGTAGAGTATTTCCCCGCATTTGCTAGATGAGGAAACTTTTGCTTAGTGTCGTTGTACCGTCGCAAGCTTTGCGCAAATCTCCACCAAGCCGGCAGACAGGCGACCAGAGGTCGAATACCGTACGCTTTACTGCCACAGCGACTACGGTCTAAAATTAGATAAGATAATTGTCAGACGCACGATTAGACAATCTATCTTATTTATACAGAATCGAAAACAACAAAGATCGATATATATCGGTATATAATACGAGCCCTCTGTTTAGGAAATCTGGAAATAGGTTGAAGAGTAAAAGATAACAACAACAAAGTATCTACAGTAATTGAAACAAAAATAACACGATTTTTTGTCCGCGACGACGAATCGGATTTGTGTTGCAACTACAATAATCGGGTACGATTTATGTTTCACATAGTGAAGGAAGAAGATCCCACAAGCTAGATCCCAAAACGTCTGATCATTTGAGACATTGTTCGCTGGTGTGTGGCAGTGTCTCGTAATTTTTCTTAACTACTTTGCGCGTCAGCCAATGGGAAGCGAAATCACAAGCACGTGACAAATGGAAAACAGTTTGCCAACGTGGATTGGACACTGGAACGATATTAAAATCTCCCGACAAAGAACCGGTTAGTGTTTGGTGAGAACCGGTTAGTGTTTGGTGAGCAACGATCGGATCAGGTTTAAACCAGACAAAAAATTGGGGCCCATCAGACGAAACATCGCGTAGTGTTTGATTACCTTAAAAATAATATGCAAAAGCAAGTTTTCTTTATCCATTTGCAGAGCTATAATATGCAAAACTTAAGAGACAATTAAAATTTGTCAACCAAAGGAGCACAAAACGACCTCACTCTGTCCAGGTTAGCCAACTCTCAAGTTACGTAGTTTGTCTTGCTCTTGTAAAAAAGGGAACATGTAACGAAATCGCAAAGGGAAAAAACGCTAGGCTTGAAGCTGTTCCTACCTTGAACGGAGTAGAAGTCCAGTGCGTAATAACAGACGATGTACTCCAGATCTAGTAAAGCTACCACGAGACTGTTGAGCTGATCCGCCAGCCAGAAGTCAGCAAACGCCACATGGTGGAACGGCGCCGTTAGCACTCGCCACTACAAGATTAAGAACACCAAACTTGATTAGCCACAAATACTAAACATGTGATCTTTTTACATACGGCGAAGTTAGTACGATACCAAACTTCCGTGAGGAAGGACCCGAGTTCGTGAGGAAGGTCTCGAGTTCGGTGGGAGAAGGCCCCGAGTTCCGTGGTGACGGCTCCGAATTGCGTGGGAAGGTCCCACGTTACGTGGGGAAGGTTCCAAGTTGCGTGGGAATGGGTTGCGTGAGGATGGCCCCGAGTTCCGAAGGGAAGGCCCCGAGTTGCGTTGAGTATTGTGAGCCACTCCATGGCCACGCCAATACACTAGTTGCCATTCAGCAGGAAACATAAAAGTTTATTCATTCCGTCCTTAAAACCCCTGCCCCTCCCCCATGGTATATTATAGCCAACCGGTACCCTAACCCAAAAGCGACTATGACCGGAATGCGACGGCGTAAAGTGGTTTACATACCAGTGCCTTCAGCAACCAAAACCTTGCGTGCCGCTGGAACATCTTGAGGCTGTTAAAGCCAAATAAAACTAGAAAAGCAGTCAGGGCCAGCGGGTGGGCGTACCGCGGGATTCCCGCAAGATCTGAGAAGATGAATGCCACAACGCTAACGCCCCAGCAAGAGAGAAAGAATAACGCCATCTGCAACGAAGACACAAAGGCGAATGATCTTTGCACTCGGCAGAGTTTTACCAAAAACAATTTCTCGTTCAATTCTAGATCTTCGTTGCGTCATAATGAACGCCTGTAGGGGAAGCGGAGGGTGGGGGTATCGTCATAACAAACGCTTGTGAAACAATTTTCCTGAGATTTCTGGAATGGGCATGGCAGAGAAAACAATGAAATCAACTCACCTCAAAAATTTGATTAGGACTCAAATGTTTACGGTGATGAAAATCACAGATATGGATGTGGTTGATTCCAACGCGTCTCCACCAATACACATTGATGCCGTACAAAAGGAACTCAAAGGAGAACAAAAATAGTCCTCGATACATTCTAAATGCCGGTTGCCATTGTATATCCTCACTAGTAGTAACAGCTGTGTGAGACAACAAAACCAGTTCTACTATCAACGAGAGTGTCTAACGTTCTTATAGTCCTTAAAATTGGGCCATTTAAAGTGGACTGTATCGTCCGGCCGCATATCTGAAAAGAAAATTCAATTTCACGAGACCAGATGGAACTACCTTTCTACACGCTTTTTTACATAAGAATAACTTTAGAAAAACAACCTGAGGCTCGGGGCTCGATTAAGCAATTCTTTTTTATAATCAGCTTTACAAAAAATGATTCGTAATTTTTTTTCCTTTTAATCATTATCATTGCTTCAAATTAAACTCTACCCTGAAGGTTGTTCCTCACAATCGTTGTAAACATGCATACAGTATCTTCAGAGGGAAATAGGCAAGTTTAAATTGTAGTAAAAGAATGATCAACGAAACTTCTGTTAATTAATACATTCTGCAGAGTAAATGTATTGCAGTACCTTACCTTCGATTTACACCACACTTAGAAATAAGAACAAATTAAGAACAATTTGAGGCTCCAATCGCTAAAAAATTAAGAATAATGAGCCTCGGTCAAATTTACTGGTTCTTTTAAAAAAGGCGTGTATCTAACTGTACCATTATCAAGGTTGTAGTTTGGACCACGACAGGACTCGGAATTACTTACAGTAGCCAGCCGGAACATTTGGTAGTCTGGTAGTCTGGGTACAAGTCTTAGCAGCAATCTTTTATTTCTCCGACTTGTAAATCCACACTACCACTCCCTTGAAAAGTGGGTAGGGGGGCTGGACGGATGGGTTTGAAAATGACCCTGGCTACAAGGTACGCGTAAATTAACAGAGGCTGATTTCCTACTCGAAAGTGTACGAACATATTTAACCAACCACGACTGTTTTTGTAAACTTGTATTGACAGCCACATATTTGTTCCTAAAAGGTAAAACGGAGTGAGCCAGAGGTCTGAAGCCCTAACTCACCTGCTATTATAATTGCAGTGAAAAGAACTAGTAACATTCCACCGTATATTCCTAGCCTGAATATTAGCCACAGTTCGGACTGAGTCACCTGAAGATTAAAATAAAAGTTCTCAGGAATTAAATTCAGAGTGGAAGTAAACGAAAAATGGGACAAACAGTAACCCCAAGAAAACAAATTCTATATTTTTTTGTCACATTTTTAATCTATACGCTATTTAGTACAACATTGTGTGATTTCATATTAATGTTTAACATTTAGAAAAGCAATTGCAAATAAACCGAAACCATGGTCATCACTACAATGATACTACTACTACTACTACTACTACTACTATTACTACTACTACTACTATTACTACTACTACTACTACTATTACTACTACTATTACTACTACTACTACTACTACTACTACTACTACTATTACTACTACTACTACTACTACTACTACTAC
>JAOBAT010123375.1:0-11171 GCA_026413305.1 Hydrozoanthus tunicans
AAGTAATAGTTTGAAGGTGATTCGATCAATAACGGGTAGCCAGTGAAGTTCTTTGAGCACAGGAGTTATATGTTGAGCTTTGGAAGTTCTGGAGTCAAGTCGAGCTGCTGCATTCTGAATACGTATCGTTCCCATTTGGTACGCTGGTTGTTTCCCGTGGATGGCTGTCTTCCCCTTGTCTGATGTTTCCAATTGTTATTGGAGCTGGGAGCTTTTGATTTACGATCCTCCCAGCATACACGGACAAAATGATCGTTTCCTCCACAATTGGGGTGTGACCCTCTCCGGTCGCCATGCCAGAAACATGTGCCTGGTACCCTACGAAGTTTCATTTGGCTGTGTCTGAGGCCAACCCAGTGTACTTCTTCTTCAATACTTTTGGTAGTTCCAGCGATGAGTCTATTGGCCTTTGTGGCAGATTTGATTGCTCTTGCGTATTGCTCACGTATAAGCTCTTTAAGTTACCTTGGACCGTGTCGAATAGTTCCGTAGAACTTGTTTCCTTTCGGGCTATCAAGTCTTCCTTTGCCATTGCGAGTTACCCCTTTTTTGTATCGGTACCGGTATCGAATGTATTGTTGACTCCAACATCTTACTATCGGTTTCGATAGGTTTTATTACGAGTTGTTTACAACCCGCTAAGAAAGTTCGAAATCCGGTACTCGCTCAGTGTTCGAATTTAAGGAAAACTCCTTGTTGTACATCGGGCAACCAAGTGGCCAGCTTGTGGCGGTCCCTCGTAAATTGATTTTGATTGATTTATTCTTGATTTTATGCATTTGCTGCTGCAGCGAGTAATTTACGAGCTCATTCTGATTACTAGACAAAAAGTACAATGCACGAGGCCTGTTCCTAATCATGACGCAGTCATTTTTTGTATTCTGCTTTTGACACCCATGATTTCTGAAAAGGTTGAGCTGGTCGCTTGTTCGCCTCATAGGAGTCGATCCATTTCCCGAGTCAAAACCGAGTCCGAGTCAAGGAAAATAATAATTGAAAAAAAAAACATCCAAACTGGTCCAGGGGGTTGCAAAACAGTCATGCAATACGACGTCATCGATGACGTCATCAAAAGCTTCAAAATTTGATATCTCAGTTGGAAAACACCGACAGAGGTCCAAACTTGAAAAAAATTTAATGATTTTTATATTTGATCGTCGTTATGTTCCACGACTTTTATACCACGCATCTTTTTCCCGGCGAGAACCCCTTTACTAACTTTTTTACCTAGTCTTATTTGCTACTTATGGTGGTGATGCAAAGGTCGGTAAACTACGTTGCGTTCCTGAACATGCGAGTTTAGATGACAAAAGCGAAATAAAAACCCTCAAAACCGCCAAAATTAGTTGTCGCTAATTCTTTCTCAGACAAAATCGCTAAATTAAGTAGTCGCTAAAAATAGAAACCTTAAGGTACACCTTTAATTTTAACCTTTCTAGGTTGTTGTAAACTCTTTAACCTAACTTTGACTTTAACTAATCATTCATTTGAAGGCTGGACCATGGTGTTCAAGTATGTGGCAGGAGGATTTACAGGCAATAATGGTGTAGGGTTCGCATGGTCTCACCCAACTCCTTCCCTTAAAGCTAAGGAGATATATGACAACCAAGACCCAAACACTCTTAATGAGTACCGACTGGCTGCTCTTACCGTGAACAACAATAACAAGATGTTTTATAAAAACAGTATTTTACAGGAAAGAAACTGGAGGCAATTTGACCCAAAGCAGGTGAAAGGAGATTAAAGTATAACTTGGTAGTAATTTTGCTGTGGATGGTTTTGATATGGGCGTTGTATCTACGCATATATGTATGCTTGCATGTATGTATGTTCATGTACGCATGTATGGTTAGTTGTATTTATGACAGTATGTGTGTATGTATGTGTGTATGTATAGGTGTATATAATTACTCGATCTCACTGAAGAAACTTCGTGGCCAAAAGAAATTGAACCTTTACTGCCACAATCAGCACTCTCAACAGTGCCATTTTCAATAAAAGAGGTTTTAAAAACTATATCCGGCCGGTATCTGTTGGAAGACACCTTAAGAAAAATTTGAACCCTATCAAGTCTGCATTAATCCCTTCTTCAACACCTGCTTTTTGAACAAGAAGATTCCAAAACATGGGAAATTAGAGAATCTATTTCGACTCTCCTGTAGAAAAGCGTGACGAGAACAACAAACCCAAACATACAACGAATATTCAGATTTGGCGAGAGTTAAGTCTATCCGTTACACTGTACAAAGTGTACATGATGTTGATTAATTAAGAACAGGTTACTACCGTGGATTTTCGAAACCGAGAGATTACCGCAACGTCAGAAAGGGTCGAAATCCGCGAAAGGAACTGCAAGAACATGTGTTTTGTTTTAGGACGGCAATCGAAGATTTCAAGCACGAATCAAAGAAACTTCATGTGATATTTTTTGACGTTGCTAACGCGTTTAGCAGCCTGGAACATAAAATAATGCTGCAGAGGATGGAAGAGTCAGTTATTTCCAAACATTACACTGGGGTTATCAAAGACGCGTATAACGGGTCCACATTCAAAGTGCGCACATGTATCCGCTGGAGAAACGAAACCAATTAAGACTGAATAGAGAGAAACGCCGAATAATACAAAGATGCCCATTGTCAATTTTCGGAATTGGTAAATGGATCCGGTGTCTAGAGGAGCCAAACCAAACCCTATCAAAACCAACAGCGGTTCAAGGGTACGCAGATGATTTCGGAGCTATGGTAACAAACATGCAAGGAGCTCAGCAGTTGTTCAGAAAACTGAACAGTTCACAAATTATACAAGTCAAGGCACCGGAATGCGCCAAATTATATGAAAGACGCTCGGGAAACAACTGGCATAAAAGAAAACAGGCGAGAAGAAGGATCTAGTAATCAACGGCGAAGTAATTGAGCAGTTTCCAAGCGCAAAGGGATATCCGTATTTAAGACATTTCATTAATTTAAACAGTTCATGGGGAAAAAATGCACCTGTTGGATAAAACTTTTACCACAAGATTAAAAGCCCTCAATAAAGCATCTCTTCCGGTCAATGCAAAATTCGAAGCGACCAATGTTATGATTTATTCACTATTAGAATCCAAGGTTTGTAACACCTGCTTTCCATTGCATAAACTCAAAAACTATGAACTATTGTTTATTCTATTGTTATTACATCCATTTTGAAATCACAGTCAATCTGTGCAATTTGATTGGCTCACAGCAGTGCGATTAATTCCTAAATCGCACTATTTTGAACTCTAAATCGCATCCTTTTTTCAGCCATTCACAAACAAGCATTAAAACAAAATAACCAATGAAATTTTGGAACAATCAGGCAGCAAAAAACAGAGACAAGAATAAATCAAATTCTGGCCAACATGTTTGCAGGCGTTGTTACCAAAATTCCAACATCTCCTACTAAAAATGGACGAATTTAACTACTTACAGTTTCAAAACAATGATGGCTTGCTGGTGGAGGAACAGTTGTTTGTAGCCAAGTTTCCCGCGAATTTCTCAATTTTCTTGAAGTAATCTGTCAATTGTGAGGCTGAAATTGTCAATATTTCCTCAATCCGCCTTCAGTCAAAATCCGTACGATCCGGCATCCGAAATTCGTGAAAGCAACATAAAACAAAGAGAAACAAGTTCTAACTGTTACAAGAGGAAGATGTTTCCCGCTTTCCGATTCAATTGAAGAGCCAGAAGTCATATACTGTCAATAAAAAAACTGCTAAAGATCAAACTAAGAAGAGGATGAACGCATGATGCAAACCCTGTCATCTTGAAAATGAAAGTTTAACATCAAAACAATGGTATCCGCCAGAACTTGACAAATTGATTTACGCACTGATTTCAGTTACACAGCTCCAGGTCCAGCAACAAAACAGCATACTGCACCATCAGCTCAAGGGCTTAATTCCAAGTACTCATTGCAGGAGAACTCGACGTTTCCATTGAAAAAAAACTTTAGAAAAACATTCTACAAATAGAATACCGTGATAAGTATAGAAAACATGCTGAAAGTATAGAAAAACTGATAAAAGAGATAAATATTTCTTTTGGAATTTCAGTATGCGACGAACAAAACAAAGTGGCGGCAAGTTTTGCCGAGTAAAGTGATGATCTTATTCAAAATTCAGTAATATAAGAAGACTGCCAACAAACAATGTAAAAAATTACAAACAACTAACAAAAAGTGTTGAAAACCTAGGCAAAAAGAGGCTCGTTTCATAGCAAGAGAGTCCCTCCAGCTTCATATCAGTAAACGCAAAGTGAGACGCGCCAAGTCCGGCGAGCCCTTGTTTGGCGGGTACGAAACAGACGAAGCGGGAATTACCATGAAAATCACCAAGCAATGCCTGAGCAAACCACATTGGGTACTGTGCATAGGAAAAGGAATTCAGCTTCTAAGGACCGAAAGCCTAAGTTCGCGATCATCATACCTGGCACAACTCAACCGCTGCAAAACTCCAAATATTATAATTTAGTATATATCAGCTCGGCTACGTACGACTTGATTGGTTTAGAAATAGTAGCTATGAGACAATATTTACTTCCAATATAGTAGATAACGACACCCAAACGCGTCCGTTTCAGATCACGATACTGAAAATGTTTCCTCTGAAAACACGGGATATTTCAAACAGCCTATAGAATTTCACTGTTTTACGCCTTCACGACATTTTGTAGTTGACAAACTGTCAAAACACGTTTGTTACATATGTAACATATCTCGCCACGCTCAGTGATTCAAGTGGTAAAAGTGTTTTTTTTCTTAAAAATCTTTCGTTTTCTTGAAAGGAACAGTTGCTTCGCTGGTATATACTAAAACACTTATTCTATTTCAATTTCGTTGGATATGGCCTTCACGCTTTGCACTTGAGTTCTCATGTCTACGTCATAGGCCACGTGTATCATCAAAGAAGCAACACTACGTTATGTAATGTAATTAATTAGGTTATCATACTAAGACCATTCTCTTGTCATAGGGTGTAACAATATCGAGCCAATTATCGTACTAGAGTGGATTTTATACGCTTAAACTCAATACAAGATTATGTCTAATTATTGTTTCCGAGTGCACGAAGACACGCAGTACACAAGCGTACATAAATTATATATGCATATCATTAAATAGGTTTTTTAGGATTTTTCTATAGAAATATTGTAAATGGTCTCAAAGTGATAGGACTACTGAACGTGGGAGGCAAAGACAGCTGCAAAGTATTACCGATTAGTGTCAGATTGGATCGTACCTCTGTTGGTCAAGCAGAATGCGTAAGAACACTACTGCGTGAAAATAACTGGTTTGCATTATACAAACTAAAACGATTTATGTAAGTATTTTATATGTATGTAGTTATTCAACGTATGTTTTATGTGTATAATTTTACGCCAAGAAATGCCTTATTGAAAAGGTGAGATGTAAAACGTTTTCCTCTGACCGAGATACGACGCAGGACATTACCAATACAGTAAACACCGAGAACTTTGGATTCAAATCAAGAAAGTACCCGCCACCGAATACTGTGCAAATGGACATAATGAATATGAACTCCTCAACCTAATACATAACATAAAGTTGAAAAACGTGAAAATCAGTTCCAGGAGAAACTTGACGAAGACATAAACAAAATCAAGAAATCGAAAAAGGCGTTTATCCCTACACATGAAACATCAAATTTTTCTGTACAAGCTGGACAAGACAGCACGACAAACTCCTGAACGACAGCATCACCAGTACTTACAAGAAAGCTAACGAGGGCGCAACAAATACTAATGATTCACAAGCAAAATCCATAACTTTAAAGTTCAACATCGACAACTGCACAGAACGATTTGCAAGGCGTGAAGCTTTCGTCACCCTTAAAGAGCATAAGGATAACTTTGCCAACCAACCTACATGCAGTCTCATAAATCCCGCGAAAAGTGACTCGGAAAAGTTAGCAAACAATTCTCTACAACATCAAATACATCAACTCTAAAATCAGAAAATCAATAATGCTAAACCAGTGGGAAAATAGAGCAGAAGCAACAAAGTAACAAATTGGTTCACCAACATACCCGCCAAGCACAAACATTCCTTCAATATCTTCTATATCAATAGCTTCTATACCCATCTAGCACAGCATCTTTACTCCTGAAAGTAATCTCATTCGCCAAGAACTACACCATAATCAGCGACAGAGTCACCGGCGTCATTATCAAGCACTGCCGTAAAACACTTTATAGTAAAAGTCTGTCTGACGAGCGTCTACACGCGAAACTCTGAGTCACAGAGAATCGGTGCAACACCTTTGATTTTACTTACTTGTATATATGTGTATATGTTTGTATGCTTATTCAGTCCACTTACGCATGTATGTATCTATGAAATAAATATGTGTATATGCATGTATGCATGTTTCTGTACATACTTACGTATGTATACATAAATATTGACGTATGTCTGTGTATAAGTACGCATGAGTGTTGTACACTCTATATAGAATTTATAGTTTTCGAGTAACCAATGAAAACACGTTTCGTGGCCTTGATTTTTGCTGAATTACGATGATACGTAGTAGTTATTAGTCTTTTTACAAATACTTTCCAAGATTAAAACTATTCTGCAAAAAGCAAAATCTCCCAAGCTTATAACCAAACAGCTTTCTCCTTATACTGTTATAAGAATACAAAATTGACCACCCAACTAGAATACTCTCTGATGAAGCGCAAAATTTTCTTAATCTTTTAGCTGATACTTTATAGGTACTTATAATAGATTATGAAAACTTTGTTTCTCTGCGCAGGCTAAGGTTGTACTGTACAAGGAAGGGAGCCCCGTTAAAACTCTTAAGTTTAACATTAAAGGCTCAAGTGTACATAATTGGTTCACCTTGTCGAACTTAGACAAGAGTTCGTGTCCGTGGAGCGATCTCGCCAAGGCAAGCAGTGTACAGTTCTTTCACATTTACCACAAGGATACGTGTCACGTTCAAAGTATTCCTAGATGTCGTACATTTTTCATCAACAAGAACTATGGAGGCTGCCAGGTAGACGCTGGTTGGCTTGTGATTACTTCAGTCGATTGCAACTGGGAGTTCCGAACACGGACATCCGCCATTTTGTTTAGCGCAACCAGAAAGGTCGTCAATTGGAACAAACACGGTACGGATCATTAATAGTCATTACTTTTACTATAATGATTCGTTAATAATAATTTACTCGCTTAATATAGCGCCTGTTAACATATAAGTGATTAAAAGCGCTGTAGACATGCACAAGGAATAAATCGACTATTCCAAATTACTATACCATTATGCTATAAAACTATTCAAAACATTAATTCAAATATAATATCCCTAAACTGACAAAACTATTTAAAATGCTAGTCTAAAAAGATATGTTTTAAGTGATTATATAATTATCACCATTATTATTACTCTTTATCATTACAAATTATTATTATTGAATTGTTATTATTAATACACATCCCATTGTAGTGATTGTTGATATCAAAAGCGAACACAAACATGAGACTTTTAACTGACCTACCTTCTATGACGTTATTCACCTCACTCCTAAACCTTAACGATGACTGACGTCATCCATGACGTAAAAAGAAATCAGTAGATAAAAAAAACAAGACACAAGCATGCAAGTCTATAGACTATAGGATTTAACTCATGAGCAAAGCTTAATTAATAGATACAAACTAAAAAAGAAATCTACAGACTATCGGATATAACTCGTGAACGAAGCTAAGCTATTAAGCAAAACCATTGAATTACAAACTTTCACCTCCGTTTTTTGCTCCCCCCTTTTGTTATTACCTCAGTGATGTCATCATACTTTTGTATATATGTACTAAGAAAAAATTGTATTTTTTACGGATCCTTAATTCGAATATATCGTCTGTTGGAACAAAACAAAAACGCTACAACCAAAGTGACTGTTAAACATTGTAAAGAATGCAAGTTCTGGATCAGTTGTTGTGATTATTTTAAAGACTTTAAGTAAGTCAAAATATTATTATAAAATCAGCCAGCCTGGTTTTTGATCCACAACTTGGATTGCAACAAATTTTCTGTACCCTCTTAAACTATCTTCGCTACGAGGTTAACAACTAAGCCAATTGAAGTGAATGGAGTGCAATATAGGAAATCACACGACTTGAGTTCAATTTGGAAATAATTTGCACGAGTGGGTTTTTCAAAAAGTTTCATTACTGAGCCCGTAGGGTGAATGTTATTTGAGCTTTTTGAAAAACACATGAGTGCAAATCATTTCGAATTTGAACTCGAAGTCGCGTGATTACTTTTTAATATTATACAAAACAAACTTAAAGGGAAAGTAAAGAAAGAAAGAGTTTTTTTAAGTCAGTATAAAAGGAACCAACATCGAAGTATTAACAAGAGTAATCGTAGTAGAGGTTGAAGTCAAAATCATAGCAGTCATCGCAAACATAGTCGAAGTCGTAGTCGTAATCGTATTCACGATGGTCGTACTCGTAGCAGTTGTAGTATTCGTAGTAGTCGTAATCATGGTCACTACCGTAATCGTAGTAGTCGTAATAGTCGCAGTCGCCGTAGTCGTATTCCGAATCGTCGTAGTCAAAATCAAAGTCGTAATCATAGTAGCCGTGGCAGTTGTAGTAATCATAGTCGCAGTCGTGGTCAAAGTCGTAGTAGCATTGTAGTCGAAGTTGTAGTAATAGTGGTATTCGTAGAGTAATTGCACTGAATGAACTCATTTTGAACTGTGTTTACGAAAATACAATGCTCTCGACCAATCAGAATCATTGTGTATATTATTAGGTCTAAAATAATACGCATGATTTCAAAATCGAACGAGCGCGCGATTTAAAACCACGAGTATGGTTTCAATTACCATTTAAATGTGTTCATTTTGAAACTAGTTTGTGTGAGATAAATGTAACTCATTTTCTCTGCTCCATTTGCTTTGTAATATTTTGGTTGGTTCTGATTGGGTGTTGTAGCTTCCCCTGTACTGTGGCTGGGTGTTTTAAAGAGTGCGATTACAAATACCAATGCTAAAATTATGTAGTTGGGAACAAATCAAATTCAAGCGGTTGCAGGTGATACCAAACTAAAGCAATCGCAAGTGATTTTAAACTGGATATAGTTGATTTCGATATTGCACGGGTTTGTGCTGCATTTTGATTACTTTTGCGGTAACGCGCGCAAATTGAGCAACCGTCAAACAAATTAGGGGGGGAGCAGGGGGCAATTAACAAAATTAAGCTAAGAACTTGATAGTAGCTTTGTTTCATATTTCAGACGGACAGGTTGGCGAAGCCGATGTTTTGGCAGTGTATTTGCGCTAGTAAGGTATGGTTTGAAAAGAGGCTAAAAGAACGAAAACCAGTTTACTACTTTTGCTTCTTAAAAAACTAAGAAAATACAACTGTCATTTAAAAATTGAAAACAGGAAAAACGGAAGTTATTATCAACGTTACATATTTCCAAGATCTAAGCATAGGTTGTATTTACAGGATACTATATACTTTATCATTATTACTCTAAAGTACACCATTGTACAACAAAAAGGTAGTCCTGTAAGCTGTAAATGTACATTAGCGTGAATGAAAATAAGAGTACGCAACAAATGGCAAACAGAAAAAGAAAAAAAGATTGGCGAACCGAAGTAAGGTAATGGTTTTAAAACACTGTATTACATTTTGTCACAGATCCGTGCGTTACATTGCTACCTTAGTATCACGTTACATTAAGCAACACAGCGTTACACACCTAAAGGAACCATCTGTTTTGTTTCCCTCGAGCTTCGTTCTTCGAGAGAAACAAAACGGATGTTCCCAAGGGAGCAACCATTAAGTGTTTTATTATAGAGAAGAAACAAAATAAAACAAAAGTAAAATTTTTCCCCCTCTCAAACGCAACAGCAATGTTCACCGGATGGTCAATAATTTTCGAGATGTTGATCATCCGGGGAACGTTTGATTTGAACTCATTCACGTGATCTTGATTTAGCCATAGAGAGCGTGGGTTCGAGTCGAAAACATACTAGCACTATAACAATGTATCATGTTTCATTACATTACGTGACCTTACACAACGTCCGACCATGTTGCACTACATTGAATGTGAATGTTGTCTGTATCCAGATTGGGTTGTAGTAAAACTTTTTTTAAAAATTATTTTGTGGAATTTGAAAACTTGTTACTTGACAGACGTTTCGACAAAAACAATAGGTCTTCACCAGTGAAGTTGGTCACGTGGCAAAGGTCGAGGAACGTTGGAGAGGGCTCGATCTTAAGTGTGCGACAGCGAGAATCGGAGTCTTCGTCTGGAGGCGTGCTGGTGTAGGTGTGTACCGCCTGTTGTTCAAAGGCATTCATACAAAGGTTTGCTACGATGGGGGATACGGGAGACCCCATATCACAGCCGCGAACTTGCGTGTAAAATTTTTGTCCAAAGTGTTTTGAGGCAAAAATAGATTACTTGAACCAGGTTGTCCACCGAGGGCAAGATATGATAAAGAACGAGACTGGCGAAGGAGGGGGATAAAGGAAGCGGTATGGGAAAAAGTGGAGGAACCAACCGTGAACAGAAAGGAGGGATGCTCCGGTTTCTCGCTGTCACAAATCAGTTGGGACCAGGCCCTCTCCTCTGTTCCTCGACGTTTGTCTCGTTACAGTTCACTGCCACGTGACCAACTTCACTGATGAAGCACTATGGTTTTAGTAAAAACGTCTGTCTAGTATTAAGATTCCAAATTCCAGAAACTGATTTGAAAAGAGAAATGAAGTCAGCAAACAACTGCGGCTAACTTGAAAGTAGAAATTATGTTGGTATACACTTAGTGGGTGGTCCCCAGGGAGACAGTTAAATTTGTTTTCCCCGACTGAGTCCCAATGTTTCCCAAGAAGAAGTCGAAGAAAGCATCAGGAATTGAGAGAAAAAACTCTTAACAAAACTAGCTAGGCCAGTCACACCAATCCAAAGCTGAACACAGAACGGTTTGAAAACTCTTGTAAATAAATTGATTTTTAGATGTTTAGTGCTAAGGCTAAAAATTCCGACTTGCTTACTTTTTTCGCTCTGAATCGTTTCATTTACTTCCTTGAGACTTGAGAGAAAAAACTCTTAACAAAACTAGCTAGGCCAGTCACACCAATCCAAAGCTGAACACAGAACGGTTTGAAAA
>JAOBAT010123386.1:0-13191 GCA_026413305.1 Hydrozoanthus tunicans
AGTATGACGCAGGTGATTTCGGATGTACAAGAGCCTTGCTTTGATGAGGTAAGTTTTGCTTTTGTTGTATGTAGAAATTTTAAAAACATGGAACAATGATTGAGCTTGTTGCATCGCGATGCCTGTATAGTTCACAAACTTTGGAACTTTTTTCACCAAAGTAACCTTCCCCCTAGCTAGAACTAACTTGGTTTTTAAGTGTAAACTGGGAGATTTTGAATTTTGGCATGTTTAAGCCCGGCGCACACTAGAGCTATCAGCTGAGCTAATGGTCATTCATGACAGTTGGCGTAAGCAAATTCCTCCATTGTGTGGGGCCGTTTTGAGCGAATTTGGTCATTCGTGCCATCGGCGCCGAATATTCAATAAGTTGAATAATTTTGGTCACGAATGAACATTTCCTCCAAGTGTGCGCGCGTGCAAAGCTTCACCTTAGCAAATTATTCGAATACGCATGCGTAGTATGAACAATCTCGAACCCAGAGCCCACGCGAGTGCAATCAAATATGGTAGATGATTCGAGCTCCTCAGACGAAGAAGCAAAAAATGATCATATAGAGGAAATAGATTTTACGCTTAATAAATTAAGTGGAAGGTGATTCATATTTCTAATCAACTTTTTGACCGGACCTCCAAAGAAAGTTCATTTTCAGAATATTTTGAACTTAAGAACTTATTAAGTAGAAAAATGATACAACCGTAGGACAACTTGGCCTGCAGTTTGTATGATGTGTTATGGCGGATTATTTTGATAATATGTGGCTAGGTGATTTGACAATGGGAAGTACTTTATAAAACTTAAACACTGTATCAAAATGGCTTCCAGGCTCAAATTTTTCGATCTCGGGAAGAGGGGACAAGCTGTTTGTATGGAGGAAGATGTCCTGTGTTCGAGAGATATGAATGGGGTGCAGCTGTGAGGTGCATGCATAAATTATCTTAGGATGACGTTAAAGCTCGTAAGTAAAATGTTGTGAAAATCATCCCAACTACTATAATTTATACAACTCAATCTGTGTTTGTCTGATCAAAATTTCAGCTTCGAGTTGTTCTTAGCTTGTCCTTAATTTGTGAGCAGTTTCACCCTGGATACTCTTATGAAGTTTGTTCTTACAAAAAATTCATTTACAGTAATCTAGTGACTTACCACATTTATATGTAAGCGGGTTAAATGAACCCACGCCGTATTTATACAAAGCGTCTTTGAAGCATAAAAAACCTTCTGTTTTCAGTTTTCGTATCGTCTCGACATGACAGTGGTTTTGTACTCTGCAGCAGCTACTCAAAGAGAGAAGCACGCGTTAGTTGTCATCCACAGTTGATTTGTAGTTTTTTTTTATCTTATGTTGATATTTTAATTTTTTATGTCTTTTTCTAACTTTTCATTCTTACTTTTTTTAGTAACTTTTTATTCTTTGTTTTAATTTTCAAACTCCTTTTGCTCTTTAAAATTCCGTACTTGCATGAGTTAAGGCAAACCGGGATACGTAAAGAAGAACGAAGGTGTCCACATAACACTTAAGCCCACCGCACACTTGTGCGACAGCATGCAATTTTCGTCGCAGGCAATCGAAATGGTTGTCGCACTTTCACCGCACACGTTTGCGAGAAGATGCAATAACCTCCGACAAACTGCGTTCACTTTTAAGAAAATCAAACATGTTTGATACATACGATCATCATTGCATGCCATAGGAATTGCATCGCAGGCCCTCGCACACTTGTGCGATGTGCTACAATTTTGATTGCATGCGACGAAAATTGCATGCTATCGCACAAGTGTGCGGTGGGCTTTATTAATCGATAGCGAGGTCTTTATTGGGAAATCTCAGATCAAGGTCTTTACGTACGGACCGAGCGTAGCGAGGTTCGTAATACAAGACCGAGGTCTGAGATTTCCCAGTAAAGACCGAGCAAAAGAGGTTAATAAGTTATTTATTACATGGCTTTTTCGTAGAAATTGTTTTTAATAAAAAAAGAAATATAATACAACGGAAGTTGTTTTTCAATATCCGGTCATGCGCTCTCAAAAACATCGAGTCGAGGCCTTACTCAAAGTGACCACGTTCGTCTTAACGAACACATGAACAACACAACTCTGTTCGTTAAGAAATTTATTGGGGGAAAAAGCAGGACTTCAGCAACTTCCAAACAGCACAAATTTTTCACATCAAAGTTCATTTCATATAATGTTCAGAAACATCAAGTTTTTCAAAGTCAAGGCAAATTTCTAGTTCTTTCACTTACTGGCAGGGCGCACGAGGAACACTTTATGTGACAGAATTAATCTTCGTCGTCACTTTCAACGATGAACATCCGCTTTTTGCATGGCGGAAAATCTTCACCGGTCCATTGAAAACTTGAAAGTGACACTGGGAGATGCTGCCAATATTTGCTCCAGTGAAAACGCCTGGAGGTTGAGCGACAGGAAAACTCAAATTTATGTTGTTTTCGTTCAGAGACTGCGAGTTTCGCTGGTTTACCGATTTCGAAGCAGAAGTCAGGTTGAAACTTGAAGAAGATGCAGGCAGTTCAGGATTCTGGTTACGAATTTAAGTGTAGGACATTTGTTGCTGGTGATGCTCGTTAGCAGATTTGTATGACTGAAGGATCTGCAGATTTTTGTGCCCACTCAACTAAGCAACAAATGTCTCAGGCGTGTTGGCATCGAGGAGTCGGCCAATGATTGTTTTCCTCACAGAATGGAGAAACCCGAACCGCGGAAAGGTTTTGCCGTCATTCCGTACGTAAAGGGAGTATCGGAGCGAGTCAAGAAAATTCTTATAGCCAACATCGCCACAGCTTTTAAACCTGTTAAAACTTTAAGCACTGTTTTCAAGAAACCAAAAGATCGACCGCCACTCGTGGCCTGCAAAGGCATTGTTTATAAAGTGAACTGCAAATCATGCGATTTTACATATGTTGGCGAGTCAAAACGCTCCTGGAATTCGCGCGGGCCTGAACACAAGCCAGGGACACGAAGTAATAACGACTCATTCATAAAACAACACGCAGAGACAACCAACCATGATGTACACCCAAACTATGTTCAAATTCTGGAGAGAGATGTGAACAACTTGTCCAAACGTTTATTCTTGGAATTGTGGCATTCAACCATCGACCCCAATTGTGTCAACGAACGGAAGCCATCCCCAAGGGCGTACTTGCCCATTGTTAAGACTTTTAAATAACTTATTTCTTATTCAAAAAAATATTCATTCTCTGATGAAGGCCGCAGTGAGCGACCGAAAATTTAGAAACATTTTACATATATCTTTTTGAAAAAAATTTTTTTTATCCATTTTTGATATATATACGTAAAACATTTAACAGATCAGGTACAAACCTTTTTATAAATCATCATGAACACTGATCGCCCGAACAATATCATACTAAGATCGTTGTCCGTACGTAGATTCATAGGTTTTTTGGTTCATTTGTCCATAACAAATTTGTAAATGGTCTTAAAGAGCATATGACACGAAATCAGTTTTTTAATTTTCAAAAAGATACTACAAAAAACATTTGTTTGCCAAGTTTGAGAAGCATACGATGAAAGTACGCCAAGATACGGCGTGTAGAATTTTGAATTTTTCCTACTAAAAGTGTTCCCTCCAAAAGACCAACAAGATGACGTAACAGGTCACATGCGTCTCATCTCAGTCCATCTATAATCGGCTTTAAAATGTCTGTAACTCTAGCAGTTACGGATGTTTCAAAATCGACTTGTCTTTTTACTTGGTGGCACCATTTTAGATGGACTGAGAAGAGACGTATGTGATCTGTTCGGTCATCTTGTTGGTCTTTTGAAGGGAACACTTTTAGCGGGAAAAAGTCAAAATTCTACATGTCGTATCTTGGCTTACTTTCATCGTATGTTTCTCAAACTAGGCAAACCAATGTTTTTATAGTATACTTTTTGAAAATTGATAAACTGATTTAGTGTCATATGCTCTTTAAAGTGATAGGCCTAACAACATCGAAGGCAAAGACAGTTGCAAAGTGTGCATTTATAAGTTAGTGCTCAGATTGGATCGTACCTAGTTTGGTCTGGCAGGACTGAGTAAAATTGCCACTACATGTAAATAATTTGTTTGTATTGACCTTGTACCAATAAAAACGATTGATATGTATACACATTCAGAGATTTCACGAAGCATTTTAAAAATTCACTTACAAGTCAATATCGTTCACGACCTTTCCATATCCTCCTGGTCCGCAACGACAGCCGTAACCTGTGTCCATCATCGAATCAAATCTTATACTTTTATCCTTTGTCCAGCCAGTGTACCACTTGGCCATCTCCTTCCACCTGATCACGAGCTCCGTCTCAACTGCAGGCATTTGTTATGAGGGAAAAATGATATTGTTTGCAATTTTGAACTCCTATTTCAATTTCAATTTCATTTCAATTTCATTTTAATGCACGTACGTGTGTTCACGAATTGTACAGTATATTTCACTTCTAATTTTGGTCCAATTTCAATTTCAAATGCACGTACGAACTTGGCAGCCTAGCGGCAAAAGCAAACAAATATATTTGGATAACTGGTTTGACTACCCAATTGAATCCCTAAGATTTGATTGATTGAGGCTCTTTTAAAATTCTCGGCCAAAACTGCATTGTTCCCGGTTTGTATTTCATTTCGGGGTTTAGTCCTCTTCAGTTAAAGCTTGAGGCGTTAATCGAAACATTTTCAATCTAATACACAGTTTTTTTTAAATCTGAAAATATCATAGTTCTCAGCATATTTTTATAAAGCACGTAGAAAGAGAACTAAGAAGAAAATGTCAAGCGCTCGACACATTTTTTAAACCCTTTCCATGTTGTCATACACGAACTTTTACTTGCAATACAGTTTTCAATAATAAAGAAAGTTGACGAAGTAATAAAGAATTGTTTCTAAGGGACGGACCAATTTCCTGGCTATTGTGGTTTAAAATGTGTGTCATGAGTGACAAGAACGCGGTTTTAACAACGTATACGTTAACAGTTACAGTAAGTTAGTCGCGCAGTGCGTCAGGTTGCAAGTTCCAGTTGTGGCTCAAAACAGACCTTTATCGTGTACGGGCAAAACACGGGGAATATTCTTAGATCATAAATTTGTTAAAATATAAACTAGTTACTGACTTATTTTCAGGGTGTGCACTTGTGTTTTCAAGGGCTGAGCACCAATTTTTGTTTAAATTCGGCACTTGGCGTGGTCTACCAACTAGAAACGATGCTATATTTGGATAAGTGCATTCAACAGCTTCAACTGCTTTTCTTGCTGCGGCATTTGTGTTCTTGGTTAGCTTTTGTGCAGACCATTACTATTTCAAGTTCAAGTTCAATTTAATTAAAATTTCTGATTTTCAATTTCTGATTTTCAGTTTCTGAAGTTTAACCTTATTTTCAATTTCTGAATGCCAATTTCAGTTTCAAACTTAACTTCAGTTTCAGTTCTGTTTTCAATTTCAATTTCAATTTCAATCTCAATTTCAATTTCGTACTAGTTTCAACTTTCATTTTCATTTTGAACTTTTTTTTGTTAAAACATACATGTTGCAGGCAACTCACCAAAACCAATCGATAACAACATAACTGCGCATGTCCAAAGGGGTCGTTGAAAAATGCACAACATACTTGAAGCCAACATTGTAATGGGAGAACAGCGCGTTTTTCTGTTAAACAAACATTGAGATTCATGAACTTCTGGCAATTTTTGATCGAATTGCAAACAAACATATAACAAAACAAATTTCAGCCATCTTTGATATCTACAAGATTTCTTTATTCTATGCATCCATATGAGGCACTAGATTTTCAAGAAAAAAACGTGCAGTAAATACTAGTAGTAGTACTATTGACAAATAATGCATACAATTGAATCTTCTCAATTACAACTAGCTAAAACTGGCATGAAAAAGACAAATTAGACGTAGATTTAAAATTCAAAACGAATATCTGGTTGTTAGCCTTAGCTCGCACCTTTGTTCGCACGTATCACCTTCAGCGCAACACGAGGGGACATAGCGCCGACCAGCTAGCTATCCAGGGAAAAATGTCAGCTTTTAATCGGTATCTTTTAGGGTAGGTTTTTAAACCGGGAGGTATTTTTTGGTATTTTTGGGACTTCGGAAGGCCCTATGAAAAACAAGCGACCGAAGACCGCGAGCTTCTAGGGAACCGGGAATGCTCCCTGGCTTCTGACGCATTTTAGAAGGGAAAAAGTGAGCTAATGGTAGAGTTTGAACAAGTATAACAGTAACTTGAAGTTTGCAGTTTATTGAATCTCCTCAATTACAACTAACTAGAAGTGGTAACGAAGATAGCTTCAAGGAGAATTCGAATTTCGAAACGAATATCTGGCTTCCAAGTATTTTGAATGAACTCAAGACTTTTTGTCGTTGTCGTAGTGAGCGATTTAATCCTTGTAAACGGTCCCAATATCGAAATAGCGAACACCCATCTTTAATTGTTGTATACTTATCCTTGCATTTCCAAATACCGCCTTGTAAAAACTTTTTCTACATATATATTTTGACAACTTAGTGCTAAGAACGGTGAGACTATTTACTGTATTTTTAAAAGAAGATATTGTGTTTACGTCAATAAATGAAATCCAATTCAAAATATCGCGTCATAAAGGGTTTGACATCCGGGCCGAATTAGGCGAGTAAGTTTGACAGACCGGACTGGCACATAAGGATAGCTTGAATCCTGATTGTTGAATAAAGTAAGAAAAACCCAGAAATCAGTTTTCTACGAATAATCAGAACTTTGTGATATCGAAAGCCTGAAAGCTTTTAGATTTATGTATTTTGTTGACAGGAAAACACATGCTGTCCCCCTTTTCTGGATGCGAAAATCTTACCAGTAAATTTTTTGTGTTATCGTTCGACAGCCATTTTAATGCATGATATTCATACAAACGTAGCACCTAAAAATCTAGTAAACTTATTT
Source organism: Hydrozoanthus tunicans (assembly GCA_026413305.1). Taxonomy (NCBI): domain Eukaryota; kingdom Metazoa; phylum Cnidaria; class Anthozoa; order Zoantharia; family Hydrozoanthidae; genus Hydrozoanthus; species Hydrozoanthus tunicans. Next base: position 6,947 of record JAOBAT010123386.1, read on the forward strand.
GTTAATGTATCAGATGTTCATACGTATAGTACTAGATCTTCAGCAGCCAACAACCTCTGTAGGAAGAAATTCAATCTTAAAATACAAAAGCATTCATTCCAAATTCGTGATGCAAAATTGCGGAACGAGATGCCAGCCTCATTGAGAAACAAAACTAAATCCACTTTCAAAAGAAATTTAAGCTACCATCTTTTTAATACACTTCTTGAACAAGACATTTTAACAACTGAAAATATGAATTTTTCTTTGCAATAACATCTTACATCACGTCATTACATCAACATACATATAAGTTATAAGTATCTTTATTTGCCATAATAATAGTTTCTTTCCTTTTTTTCATCTAATTTTCAAATGTATTTATTCATATATTTAGCATAAAACTAACCTCTGCCCGCCTCGACTAGCAGCGCTATAAGCGAGCATGCAAATATGTAAAATTAAGTATTTTGTTAATGAAATATTGTTGTTTTTGTTGTAGTAAAATTAAAGGCTGAACATTTTGTCCAGTGGGCTTGAGTATTGCTAGATAGGTCAAGTAGAGCTTTTGTAAAATCTTTTAAAAAGGGAATGATTGACATTTACTTCGCTTACTTAGAACAGTGTCTGCGAGTTTTTAAATAATCTCCGACGTAAGAAAGCAGGATCTAAAACAAATTTGGTCCAGGTTAGAAACTATAAGGTTTCAAATCGAATGTGCATTCCATTTATAAATAAATAGAACCGTACCTAAATCCTGCCTGAAAGAATTTCGCATTTTCTATAAGTGACCCAATCTCATTCTTGACCACGACTCAGTGAAGCTTTACTGTTCACTTCAAACATCGCTCTAAAAGGGCTCGCAAGCAGTGAGTTAATGGAAGAATTTGGACAGGAAACAGATATTTCAATGCTGGAGAACATAAGTGTGGTAGAAAAATGTTGGAATAAACAAAAGAAAAAATTTAGAAAAGACTATGCTCGCAAACAGTGAGTTAATGGAAGATCGAGTTAGGACAGGTAAAACAGGTATTTCAATGCTGGAGAGCACAAGCTTATATTCAAAGTTAATTTGGTTTATGTTTCCTAAACCAGACGATTGAACCTTCTCAATTACTACCACCTAGAGATAGCTTGAATATGGATTCAAAAATCGAAAGAAATATGTCTGGCTCGAGTCTCGAGTCTTTATCGGTGTCGTAGCGAGTGATTTCCTTGGAAACGGTCCAAATTGATAAATCGAACGGCGAGCACCGATCATTAACCGGACTGCTTCTTGCATTTGTAAGTATCGCCTTGTAAAAACTGTTTCTACAAACAATTTGATTAGCTAAGTGCTAAGAACGCATTCAAATTTATACACTATGACTGTATTCGAAGAGAGACTGTGCTTACATCAAGAAATGAAATTCAAGTTGATACTTCGAAATATCACGTCACGCCAAAAAGTATATATAATTGATGCGAGTAAGTTGAACCCTGAACTGGCACGCGAAGATAGCTTGAATACGGTTAGTTAAATCAATTCAAAATAACCCAGAACTCTGTTCTCTACGAGGTGTTAGAACTCTGTGGTATCAAAATTCTGAACATTTTATCCAGTGGACACGAGTATAGGCTCCTTGAGCGTCTTGTTTCATTTATTTTGCTCACCTGAATTCTACAATGCTCGATAGATCAAGTAGGGCTTGAAAACACTCTTTTTTAGAAGAATATTGTTTTTCAGGCTCAGGCTCAAAATTCTTAATTTTTTTTGCGTTTTAAGGCTGAAAACATTCTTAAAACAATCTAAGAATACAGGTAGAATAGAACATATCTGTCAGCATGGCGTTGCCTTCCTTAGTCTCCAGAGTTCCGTGTCTACTTTCCTACTTTCCTTCTACGGGTGACTTTGCTTTTATAGCCAGGTTGCACCCAATAGAAAAACGTTGCTGAACTGATGTAAACAAGATTCTCGCCTCTTGCTGACATAGAAGAAACGTGTATATGTGGAACATAGTTGTCGTTATTTTAAAAAAAGGTCTACAGAATGGTTAAATTGTGTTTTGGAAGTTTTGTTCACTAAAGGAACAGACCTGTCACGGACATTGTGTAGTGGAGTGATATTTGACGGCTAGCCGGTTACTTTGTCGTTCGTTGGCAATTCTTATTAACAATTATTTAGAATTTCCAAATGTTCAAACTTTAGTGTAAACATATTTTCATGTTACACAAAATGATATTCTAAACAAAACCTATGGCTCAGCATTATTCTTAATGTAGTCCTAAATTTTCGCGATTTTCTACCTCGATATCCTTATTAAAAGTATATTCTTTTAAGAAAAGAGTTATCAATTACTACCAGCTTATAGTAAGTCGAATCTAAAACAAGTTGGGCCTGGTTAAAAACTGCATGATTTCAAACTAAAATTGTATTCGAATTGTAAATAAATACAGCCGTACCTAAATCCTGACAATGGAGGAACTTCGGGCCCCTAAACTACATTCACTTCTAACATCGATCTGTTCTTCACCAGGACTCGTTGAAACTAAACTGTTCACTTCAAACATCACACGAAGAGGGCATGCAAGCAGTGCGTGAGCTGAGGATTTTGGACAGGTAACAGGTACTTCATGCTGTGGTGCATAACTGGGTAGAAAGATATTGGAACAAACAACAAACAAAAGAAAGAACGAAGAAAAGAATATATCATTGAACATTGTAGTATTTTTGCTGATTTTCTTGTTTCCTAAACCAATACATTAAGTACGTTCAGTAAAATCAAACGAAAAGCTAGTTGCAATAGGATAAACAAGTAATTTCGTTGTTCCTCTGATACATTTGCTTGTGATAAACGACTTGGGTAAACGAAACAGACTTAGAGAAGAACACAGCATTTAAAAATTGATAGGTAACATGAAGACAAGTCGCATGTAGTATCAGCTGTGCTTCTGGGATCACTTCCGTTACAGCGTTACCGTACTTGAGACTGACAATCGCAAAGCACGAGTTTTGCGTCAAGTATTTAGTTAATATCCAACCTCTCTTCGGTTAATTTATTCATCAGTTTTTTCGTGAAAAATCTAAAACAGCTTACAATCATATATTTCAATTATTTCAACAGGATGTTGCCGGAAAGATTTGGTTTAGTTTATTATCAACAGCAAGCGTAAACTTCCGTCATCAGGAGCATAGCCTGCCATTTTTTTACTTTTAAGACTAGAATCACAAGTTGACGTGTCTTTAGCAGCCCCGATACATTTTTGAAAAGATATTGTCTCTTTTATAAGACAAAATGAAGACGAATGAGAAAATTTCTTTTTTACGATGGACAAAGTGGAAGCATTTCCTGCCATTCCGGAAGGCCGAGTCTAATTTTCAAGACTTCTTGGGACTCCATGTTCCCCTCGGTCGTCTGTGCCGATTCTGTGTCCAGTAGAATGATTTTGAGGAACCATTTTATCTGTCCTGTAGCTTCATTTTCCATAATGAGACAAATGGGATGGAGAAAAGTGCTAGGGTTTTCTGGAAAACGTGTAATCCCGGGTTTACCTGGCCTACTGAAATCTACGCGGATGGTTATTTCATTCTTTGTCTTGTTATGTTATAGTTATATCCTCAGTGCATACGTTGAAAAGAAGTGAAGAGTGCTGAAATACCCTCTTTTCTTGGTAAGAACATTTTATTTTTGGAACGAGGCTTCATGTAGGGAATCTCGACCTTGTAAAATGTTCATGTAAAATTTCAAAGTCTCTTACTCTAGCGGGAAACAATGTTGCATCATTGGCTACTTTAATTACGAAAGTATTTGGACCTTAAAACTTTCGGGCACTTAACTACTTACGTACGGACATTTTTACCCATGCACTTCAGACAATCGACGACACTTAACACAAACTCAGTTGGCTTGAAGTTATTCTTGATTACTTTCTTAAAATTGCTATCGTTTCCTTTCTTAATTCCGTTATAGATTTGCTAAAAGTATAGGATCAACTATGATATCACTACAGGTATTATATGAAGTTGTACATTGTAAAAGCAGTTCGGTTGTGTTTCACACAAATAACAATACGTTTGAAGTGAAAGTTCGTTGCACGAGAGCAATTCATGATTTTCAGAATCGCGGCTTCCATTCTTAGAACACTTATGTCTCTTTTAGAAGACAAAGCTTGATAAAACTATCTGAACGTACGGAAATTTAAGTATGCTGTGATGATTTCGAATTTAATAAAGTTTTTAACGCTCTGAACGGATGGAAAAACTGTACCTCAGACAAGCGGTGTCTTAACACCGAGTACCGGGAATAAACGATATGAAATTTGCATTAGCCTGTGAACAGGCACTTCAACAAAATTAGTTAGGACCAGTCCCCTTCCCAACTAATTTCGTCGAAGAGCCTCTTTATATTTGAAAACGAACATCGATTATACTTAGGTTTCTCCTTTTAAAACTTATTCGTATTTGTTGAGAACTTTTAATTTAAAAATTTGAGCCGTTTTGTTTTAAAAATATTCTTTTGGCATGGTAACTCGTAATATCTTGATTCCAAATTAACTTCTCACTGCGGGAGGTATATAAACACAACATGTGTTGGGTAAACAACCTTTGGGCAATACAAAAGCCCTACGCTGCAATATTCTAAATAATAAAAGCTGTAGCCACATGCAGTCGCTGATTGCTTATTCTTAGGATATGTTCTTATGGTCTTGTTCCTTGGCCGTTTTTCAGCCCAAAGTTCTTATCAAAGCGGTTTTCTACTTTGCAACCAACGAAAATTATTGATCACGCTGTTTAACTTCAACCGACAACTATCTTTTACATTCAGTGGTAGAAAAGCAATCACCCCCAAGGTGGAGGTGACTTGTGGGTGGATATCTACCGAGACGTGAAGCGGCGAGGGAAATATCTATCGCTGGGCACCGACACTAAGGGGGATAATTGTTTTAGTATATGCCAAACCATTTGAATAAGTTCAGGTGAGATTTGGTGAGGGTCAGGTTTGAACCAAGTTATCAATTTTAAAACTTTCAAACGTAAATAAAAGCCCGCACTCACTTTAATTCTTGAAATTTCGGGGTAAAACATCTTTCATCATATATACATCCCAAATTTTAATGGCTGAATTGTGTATGTCGTGAACTTCCGAGATTGTCGCGAAACGAGTCGCCATTTTTGACGGCTTTCTCAAAATAGTACTAGTAAATATCCTTGGATATATTTTACTGTTTCAAGAACCAATCAAAGCGCGCGAGGAAAGCTTTTCATTGATTTGGTATATAATAAGCAGTTATTAGCGGCCAATATCTGTGTTTAAAGGAAATGGCTGAATCGTTTGTTTCGTGAACTTCTACTTCCGAGATTGTCGCGAAACGAGTCGCCACTATGACGGCTTTCCCAAAACAGTAAATACCCTTAGATCAGGAACCAATCATGTCAGAGCACGCGCGAAAAAAGCTATTTAGAATTTATCAAAGCAACCAATATCCATTTTCGCATGCTCTGATAAACTTCCGTATCTCGCAATACTCACGACTATTAGCGGATTTCGAGACGGTAGTCAAAATGGCGTCGCGCTACCCGTTATTTACTTAATCGCGATCCTGGAATCTAGGGAATGGGGGGTAGGTGGATGGGGCGTAAACCACTAGACAATCCCTTATCCATAACTCACACTCATGGTCCGCGGAACACATTTCGGGGGTAGGGAGGATGCTTTTCCATAGCACGACCCCATGAGCGCCAAAGGCACGAGCATACACAGGAGCAATTCCGGAATGCGTTTATTTCTATCAGTTCAAACAAAATTTCATCAAACTTTTTCATCGTCAATTTCTGTTTTTCTGTTTGCAAAAATTATTGGTAAAGCTAAAACCCACCCAGCCCTATAGCTCCACGGTTTTTGACATTCTACACGCGTTTCACAAAGCCTGACTCTTTCAAAGACACAAAATACCACTCACAAAAATAATAAGCCCCCCCTCTCTAATAAGCCCCCTCTCAAATAATCCCCCTCTCTCTAATAAGCCCCCGCTCTAATAAGGCCCCTCTCTAATACGCCCCTCTATCTAATAAGGCCCCTCTCTCTAATAAGCTCCCTCTCTGATAAGCCCCCTCTCTAATAAACCCCTCTTTCTAATAAGCCCCCTCTCTCTAATAAGCCCCCTCTCTAATAAGCCCCCTATCTCTAATAAGTCCCCTCTTTCTAATAAGCCTCTCTCTTTAGTAATCCCCCCTCTCTAATAAGCCCCTCTCTCTAATAAGCCCCCCTCTCTAATAAGCCCCTCTC